>CM046041.1:55852542-56015995 GCA_025215565.1 Flaveria ramosissima | reverse complement strand
AGAGAGCTACATAGAGAGAGAGAGAGCGAAGAAGGAGAAGATCGACAGAGTAGAGAGAGAGAGATCTACAGTAGGAGAGAGAGATCGAGAGAGAGAGAGGAGACTAGAGAGAGAGATATAACAGAAAGATGAGTAGAGAGATCATATAGATATATAGAGAGATACGATAGATATATATATACATATATACATATATATATATATATATATAATATATATATATATATAATACATACGTATGTACGTATGTATGTATATGGTTGCTAAATACGAACTTTAGTATGTAACTCATTCGTAAGATGGTATGTTCAAGTCTTATTTAAGACCTATGTTTTCATCACAACAATTTTAGTAGGAGGAAGCTAGGACCATGAGATAAAAATGAATAAACTGCATTGGCGAAGGCTTGGGTTCACATCTCCAAAGACTTAGGTTACTGAAAAAGCGCTTATTGACTATTTCAAAAGGTAGGTGGAGTTACTGAGCACACCATCCATGAGATGAAATGTATGTGAAAGGATATGCAAAAGAAGATTAACAAATTCAATGACATATGCAATAAGATGTCCCATCACCATAGCACTCAATTTGAGTCAAACGATTATTCAACATCATAAAATGCACATCCATGTACATTTAATGTAAATAACATGACAATAAAACTTATAATTTAAGATGTTTTAGAAACGAGTTCTATTAGTCTTTAAGGCAAAAACAATATGTACTTATTTAGCATTTTTATTTTTATGTGTGTGACGTATACTCTCAAGAAAACCCAAAACATGAATAATAGAAGTGTGAAGCTTAAGCTCTGTTTCCTACAAACAAAAGAATTAGTAACATTATCAAACAAAGTTTTATAAAGATCTTCTAAAATCTATCATTTGCCAACTTACTTTGCGATATGTTTCGACTTACATGGTGGTAATAGTACTAACATGCTACGCAACCTTGAGAGTTGAGACTAACTTTACAAGCATAGCAAGGGTACCCACTACACTTGTTTGGTTAACTCTATTTGAAGGCTTCATACACATACAATATATATATCTAGTTTCAGAAGCTAGGGAAAAGCCTTCCTCCATCCTATTCAATTGCCTATCGAGCCAAGTTTTTAAATCTCCCAAAAAAGCTAGTCTTCTAAAATAGAGGGGAGATTTCTGAGATTTTAGATCTCTCATAAAAGCCATCGACTGAGACAGAGGATTAAAAAGGAGATCTTTCAGACAGTTGAAAAACAACATGTACTTAAAGCCATAATGAAAGTTTACAAGACCTTTGGTAATTAATGGAGTGTTTCGTGCATCCTTAACTTTTTATGAAATCCAGTTACAGTAATTTACATTTGATCACTATAAGAAAGACAATAGACATGTTATTATTCTTAATAAGTCCATGCAAATTGTTTGTTGTTCGAATCTTGCTTGAAGAAAACCCAACAAAATATAGCTTGAAGTGAGCTCGGTTGCAAATGACTTGAGCTCGAGCCAAGATTGGCTCGTTCAGAATATCCTTAACAATTAACATTTTATAACTTAAGTAAAAGATATTCAATCTTTTATCTCCAACTTTTCATCATTATTCACTTCAGTTCACCATATAAGATTTATATTAAATTTCAAACAAACATAGTATTAAGATCATCATATAAATAACATCTTACATTTAGATATGCATTTTCTTGATTTTTTGAAACTCCATTCTTATTTTAACTCCTAGATTGCACACACATTCACCCTAACAAAAATATCAAAACATCAACCTCCAAAGACAAAAGTCCCAAGTTTCATGCAAATCATGTGATGCATGGCAAAATCATTAAATGAATCTAAAAAAATTATAATAAACTTAAATACGTCTCAACCTACACCATTAGATAAAATCCATAGATACATACGTTACTTATTCTTTCTTTGTTTCCGTTTACGTGCACCAATCATTGAGATGATACGCTGAGGTGGCGTGATACGCTGATGCAGTATTACGCGAACAGATAATGTTATTTTGGTCCATTCAAAGGGAGGCTGTAGACAACAACAATAATAATATCTAATATCTGTCGTCAATACGTACACACATCTCTGGATTTCGTAAGATCACACGTGAAGCTTCGGGAATTGCGTTTAATCATACACTTCCTAAAACATACAAATTTTGTTACACACATTCACATGCTTATCATTCATTTTCAAGGGTAAAACCATCGTCCAACGTCCTTCCAACACGTGGCATCATCTTGTTCGAACATACCGCCATCTTCTCATCGTTTCACAGGTATATAAACCCCCCATTTGCCCCCAGTTTCTTTCAACTTTAAACATATTCAATTGTGGTTTGATCTCAAGCGGTTTCTGCTGAGTGTTCTCGTTGCTAATTCCTCCAAAATCTCCATTGGAGCTTGCATTTTCATCGTTAAAGTGCAGTGCTTCTGTGCTGATTGTTTAGAGATCGAAAGCAGAGGTTTTGGTTGTGATTTGGGAGCTTAATTCGAGAAGCTGAAGCGAAATTTGCTGTTCTTCGGGTGGTGATTTGTAGAGAAAGGTGAGTTTTAACGTTTTGGATTAACATCTGATCAGTAGCTTGATTAGAACGTTTGGCGTGATTGATTAATGTTTGAATTATGGATCGATTGCTCGTTCGTGTATGGAGTAATTGAATTGTGCATTTGAAGTTTTGAATACTTTGCGTCGAACGTTAGGTCGATTGTTGTCCCTTGTTGAAGGAATTGAACTGGTGATTGCGTGATTTTTGAGTTTAGATCTGTTTGTAATTTTTTATGTTTATGGATGAATGTAGAAGGAAGGGGTTTGACCTAGGGTTTTGGGTTTTGAAAATTTTGTTTTTGTTTTTTTTTCCTTTTTGTTCTTTTCTTTCTATATAAAATCTTTATTTATCTTTTTGGTGGACGCAATTATTGAGATCTTATAATAAAAAGGGGCTGGGGTCGTTTTCGGGTCGAAATCTTGGGTTCGGGTTGACGTGACATTTTATTAGTGGACCCTTTTAGCCCTTTTGTTTTTCTATATTTCTTTAACTGATTTTGTCATAAAATGGGTTGGGTGCTTTATTTCAAATTCAGAATGAAAAGAGAAATTGTCATCGGTTTATTTTGTGAAGTAATTTTAAAGTACTAATACATGTAAGTTGAAAAGATTAGAATTAAACGGGTGATGTTTATATCTACCTGTGAATATTTGTGTTATGTTTGGGATCATGTATCCGACATGATTTTGACCTTGTGTCGGGATCGACTGGCCTGCACATAAACACGACCCCTTTTAACAGGTTATAATCTATGGAGGACAAAATATGTTTGACGAGTTTTGTTGGAATTTGGTAAAAAGAGCATGTACTTATGGGTTTTTTCTTCATTTTATGTAGTTTTAAAGATGACGATTACTCCGAAGATCTCCATTGATGATGGCAATCTTGTGGTGCATGGGAAGACCATCCTCAAAGGAGTGCCCGAAAACATAGTGTTGACTCCCGGAACAGGCTCAGCACTTGTGACTGGTGCATTCATTGGTGCAACATCATCAAATAGCAAAAGTCTTCACGTCTTCCCTGTGGGAGTCTTAGAGTAAGTTCAAGACTTGTTTTGTAATTTAATTTTCATATTCAAGATTCTATAAAAGCATATGTTTAAATGGTATTTGGCATTGCTTATTCGCTTATTGTGTTTTTCAAAAGTAGATTAGTGTTTTTGAGTGTTTGGATGAGCAAAACTGTTTATGCTACCATCTTAGTTAACGGTGATACAAATTGTTTTAGTAAGAATTGTGAGATTACTTATTTCAAACTGATTATTCTGTTGGATCCAAACTTACAAGTTTACTCTTATCTTGAAGAAATTTTTTTCAAGAAGCTGATTATCTACTTTTGCTTGTAAGCATAAACATAAGTTGTTTAAATAAGCAATTCTAAACGTCCCTTAGTGACTTAGTTTGTGAATTCTTGTTAGACAACATGGTTAGAGTTGAAATAGTTCTTTGTGTACTCACGAATCTTTTGGAGTTTAAGGACTAAGCATATAACAAAAAGATTATATACTATAGTCCAAAATCTTGAAAAAGTTCCAAAACTGATTTTTTAGCAAGTGTGATAAGCCATTACCAAAAACCTCACGATGCCCCACCTATACCCTGCTAACCAACAGAATTAGGTAAAATGTAGTTTATGCGGACAATTGATCTTCAAGGGGGTTTTTAAACGAGTTTGTTCTTTTGTAACAGGGATCTTCGATTTATGTGTTGTTTTCGATTCAAGCTATGGTGGATGACTCAGAGAATGGGAACATGTGGAAAGGATATTCCTCTAGAGACTCAATTCATGCTTGTGGAGAGCAAAGACGATGACGATAATAGTCCCACAATTTATACCGTATTCCTTCCTCTTTTAGAAGGCCAGTTCAGGGCTGTTCTTCAGGGAAATGACAAGAATGAACTAGAGATTTGCCTTGAGAGTGGTCAGTACATAAATTTGATTCAAGTATTTGTAGGGGTAGCAATTATGACATGAACGACCCACTTTAATTCAAACAAAAATGATACATTTTTAAAACTGCTTGTTTTGTCTCACAACTGTTGTGATCAAACTTTGTTCGACTTGAACCCATTTCGACCTGTTACTTAAGCAGACCCACCCGTTTGCCAGGCTTAAGCATCTGATTTGGCAACTTTGATTTTGTGCAATTTTGACATTTCAGCAGGTAAAATAATTAAGGGCTTTGCTAACTTTTCACATGGTTTTAATTACACAGGGGATCATGCAGTTGAAACCAACCAAGGGCTCCATCTTGTCTACATGCATGCCGGACCAAATCCCTTTGAGGTCATCACACATGCTGTAAAGTAAGTTTACTTGCCAATGGGTGTATGCGTCTTTCATTATTATGATTCTTACTGGTTGGGTAATGGGTTTGGGTTAAAACCTATCCTGCTTAGTTTGGACTGAAATGGGCCAGGTCAGGTTCGCTTGGCCCGTAAACACTTCTTCGTCAATAAGTTTTTTATTATATATTTATTATGCTAGTATCGACATTATTCCAGGAAACTTTCAACATTTTTGGCTCATTCTACATGTTTGACACGTTTTCCTTTTACCTAATATTATGGTTTGACCTTTTTGAGATAAAATACAACTCAAACCAACCCATCTATGTAAGTTAATGGATTGAAAATTTGAAATTACCTCTGCTATATTATTGCACTCTGGTTTTGAACCCCATATTAATATTTACAGCTTTGCTTTCTAACCTAACACTATTATGTTGATTTTGTTACTAAGTAATCACCTTGATTTTACATTTTGCATTATTTAGTCTGATTTTAATGCCAAATCAATTATTTTACATTCTGCCACTATTTTGAAGTATAAAAATAACAAATTTGGTTTTATAGAAAGGAAAATTTGGCGTGCGCGATTTGACCATCCTTTGTACCTAAAATAAGCATTTGAATGACAAAACAACAACCATTTGACCGTTACAAATGATTACACAAATAAAGTGATGACATGTCAACCCTAAACTGGAAAGGCATGCCCATCTTGTGTAACCAATGAGATTGACACCTAAGCCCGATAAGTTCTTCTTACTTCGGACATAACCAATTGACCGTCCACCCAATTACGTCAAATGATTATGCATTTAAAAAGTTCGACAAAATTACTACTTATGTAAAAATAACTCGTGTCCAGATAACCATTTTCATGATTTCTCATCAAAATCAAAACATATTTCCCTGGAATGGATATATATACCCATATAGGATGCAAAACATAACCTATTCTAAGGTGTTCCAATAATCCTTGTTAATATAATATGATTATTATGGCGTTTCTTGACATTTAACTTAAATATTTTCATGTGGAACAGGGCTGTTGAGGACCATATGAAAACATTTCATCACCGAGAGAAGAAAAAGGTAAAACACTTCATTCCCTATTAAGTTTCCTGATGATATGAAAATTATATCTTAATTTAATTATACCATTTGATGGTTGAAATAATAGTTACCGGGATTACTTGACTGGTTTGGCTGGTGCACGTGGGATGCTTTCTACACTGATGTCACTGCAGAGGGCGTTGAAGAAGGCCTCAAGAGGTAATCAAAATGGAAAATTATCAAACATTTAACGCCTAGACATAGACTTTGATACCTTTTCTTTGCCCTCATTGGCTCACAAGAGATTTAAGAAACTCAACTTTTATAGGCAAAAATAACCCATCACGTTCTTTTGTTGTTATATCTATTCATACGTGCAAGAAATACAAAATCTAATCTTCAAAAACATACGAGCTGGCTCAAACTTTACTCGAGCAAAGTTTGAGCTCACAGCTCGTTCAGAGTTTCTGAACTAAGACGAGCTGACTCGTTCAATTTTGAGCTGGAGCTGGTTCTACACACTTGTTAAGCAGGCCTACCGACTATGAGCACTTAATTTTAATGAATACTTATTAATACATTTTAAGCGCTCACATCTAATATCATTTCTGTTTAAATAAAGAGAATCCGAACTTGCAAAATGAACATCTTTTTGAACATTTTTTGGGTTATTTTGCAGTTTATCATCTGGAGGGACCCCACCTCGCTTCCTCATTATAGATGATGGTTGGCAACAGATTGGTAACGAGAACAAGGACCCGAATGTTGTTGTGCAAGAAGGAGCACAGTAAGAAATCTTCCCGATATAATAAGTTTTTAGCTTTTATATAAACATATTTAGCTTTTTATACAATCAAGTTTGTCAAACATTTAATACATCTGATTATCTAATTATTACAACTTCACAAAACATAGCAGCATATCAAAGAGACTATAACCTTAAGAAGGAATATAAATAAAAGCTTGAGGCTGGTTAAGTGAAATTCGGCATGAAACTAATACTAGAAGAGTAAGGAGGAAGCATTAGAAGAAAGGGTTACTCTGATATAATCACTTTCAAAATGCACATCCGTACACCCTTTTGAATTATTATGCATTATGTTGACTTGGCCCATAATCAATCTTGTAGGTTTGCAAATAGACTGACTGGAATCAAAGAAAATGAGAAATTCCAAAAGAAAAAGGATGAGCATGCCCCGGGCTTAAAACATGTTGTAGATGAAGCCAAGGAACAGCATAAAGTCAAGTATGTTTACTGCTCTATAACATAAAATAGTAATAACTTCTGTTGCAAATATTTTTAACCCCTTAAAAATTGGTTGTTTATTCATTTTATTAACCCCTTAAAGAATGCATATTAATTTAGCTTCTACCTGACTTGGAATTCCACAGGTATGTATATGTTTGGCATGCTCTAGCCGGATACTGGGGTGGTGTGAACCCTACAGGAGCCGGTATGGAACATTACGACCCGGCTCTAGCATATCCAGTTCAATCACCGGGTGTAAAAGGGAACCAGCCCGACATAGTCATGGACAGCCTATCAGTTCATGGTCTGGGCCTAGTTCACCCTAGAAAAGTTTTCAACTTCTACAATGAGCTCCATGCATATCTTGCTTCATGTGGAGTTGATGGAGTCAAAGTTGATGTTCAAAATATCATAGAAACACTTGGGGCGGGCCACGGTGGACGAGTTTCTCTGACCAGAAGCTATATTCAGGCTCTTGAAGCTTCTATTGCTAAGAATTTCAAAGATAATGGTTGCATTGCTTGTATGTGTCATAATACAGATGGGCTTTATAGTGCTAAACAAACTGCCATTATTAGAGCTTCTGATGATTTCTACCCTCATGATCCTGCTTCTCACACCATCCATATTTCTTCTGTGGCTTATAACACACTGTTTCTAGGAGAGTTTATGCAACCAGATTGGGACATGTTCCATGTAAGTATACTAGTCAATAGAGGTGGGAAAATGGACGGGTGTGATAACAAGTCGAAATCAGTGAATTTGGGTGTGATCGGGTTGACCCAAAAGCTTTTTTCCCACAATTTAAAGTTTCATATTTTCCCATAAGAATTTAAAATTTTTTGAAATGATTTAACAGGCTTTAATAGACTACACTTCAGGCTACTTTTAACCCGTTTCCTTTTATCCAATATTTATTTTTTTCACTCTTTGGAGATGGTAAATAATCTATATCGACCCATTTATAGGTGAACATGTCTACATGTTCCAAAAACAATGTGACTGGGAAATGCCCAATCATGCACTTTTCATATTCATATGGGTCAGGTTGACACAAAACATTGTTTGTCCATTTTTTCGGCTTTTTATGAACAACTTTCATGTCAACTATGACTACATAGAAATTTGTTTATAAATAATTAATCTTTAGAAGTAGAATCACTTTGAAGGTTTTTTTTTAACAAAGACTAATTTGATTGTTCCCTGTTTTACCCATTTTACTAGTTTTCTTTCTAAGACATTTTTGTAACTTACCGGTTAACCCGTTCATGATAAAACATAATCTGAATCTATCCCTTCTCAAGTAAATGACTCGAAATTGCCACCTCTACTATTGGGTTCAAGTTAATAAGTAGAAATGAAGTTAAGCCAACTTAGTTTCTTTTACTTTCAGAGTCTTCATCCAGCTGCTGATTATCACGCTGCAGCTCGAGCTATTGGTGGATGTGCCATCTATGTTAGGTACATAAATCATACTTATTATTCTTTTTCTTAACCATGCTAATTTTAAACACATGAAACCCATAAACTAATAGTAATTACCTTTATCAGCGACAAGCCAGGTAACCACAACTTTGACCTCTTAAAGAAGTTAGTTCTCCCAGATGGGTCAGTGCTGCGGGCTCAACTGCCAGGAAGGCCCACACTTGATTGCCTCTTTGTTGACCCAGCTAGAGATGGAGTCAGGTATCTCCTCTTTCTTCCCTCATTTTAGTTGATCACTTCATTAATTCGACGAAGGAAACTGACTTTGACTTTATGTTCATGCAGCTTACTTAAGATCTGGAATGTGAATAAGTGCACTGGTGTGGTTGGTGTATTCAACTGCCAAGGGGCTGGTTGGTGTAAAATTGAAAAGAAAACCCGAATCCATGATGCATCTCCTGGTATTCTTACGGGTTCTGTGCAAGCTGCTGATGTGGACGCCTTAAATCAAGTTGCGGGTCAGGATTGGGATGGTGAAACAGTTGTGTATTGTCAAAGATCAGGTACAGCACCATTTCAACCTTCCTATAAACTTCAGCAAAATGGGTCAAAACTGTCACCTGTCCTTTATAATGTTATATATGACGTTCATATTTAGTTATTGTCCAACTGCTTCTTGTTGCAGGGGAGGTAATTCGGTTACCCAAAGGTGTGTCATTGCCAGTAACACTCAAGGTTCTAGAATATGAGCTCTTCCATTTCTGTCCTCTAAAGGTTAGTATCTTCTAAACCTTTGACCTCTAATCAATATATAAAGTAAACAAAGTGAATTTGTTTGACACGTTTGACTTTTAACAGGACATAACAGAAAACATATCAGTTGCACCAATAGGGCTGCTTGACATGTTCAACAGCGGTGGTGCAATAGAACAATTCGAAGTAAATTTAGCTTCAGAATCTCAAGTTGATTCAAGTGAAACTCGACCAGTAACTGCAATTGTGTCACTAAAAGTCCGGGGATGTGGGAGATTTGGAGCTTATTCATCTCAATGCCCTCTTAAGTGCACCATTGACGGCAATGATACAGAGTTCAACTATGATGATCTAAGTGGATTAGTGACAGTTATGGTTCCAGTTGCTCAAGAGGAGATGTATAAGTGGTCCATTGAGATCATGGTGTAAAAAAGTGAGTTGAGTCGTGTATGATTCGAGTCAACAAAGTTACATGGGTATTGGTTGGGTTATTGTAGTGGTTGTTTGGTGGTGTGTGCTTTGAGTGATAATAATGTGCGCTTGGGCGTCATTCTTTGTAATAAACGGTTATTAGTTTCCTATGTACTGATTTAAGGCTCGCAGTTGTTTGACTCTTGGTTGACAAACATAACATCAGGGATAGATTCTCAAAGTATGCCAACAAAAATTAAAATTCATCCAAGAACACCAGAAATTAGATCTTTACAAGGTGTACAGGTCAATTAAGAAGGTATAAAAACAATTAACAACAATATAAATGCAGATAACATGATCATCTTTTCGAAAAAGACACAAATAACCCTACCAAATCTCGCAAGTAATATACCCACATAAACAAATGTCTTATGATTTCTGATCTTCCTTAGCAGTAGCTTCAAAATTTTCACCCGCCACAAGTTTAGGGACTTCATCGTCAGTGTCATGTCTTGTTGTAACAGTATCTGTGCTGGATCACGTGGTTGCTTCTGGAGTTGGTTTACTGATAATTGTTCCAAGTTATCCATATTATTAACGCCTTTACAACATCATCTTGAATCATGCGTCTAGAACACAAAACAATAAAAAACGAATAAGTTAAATGACTGGGAGAATATTCTGTTTATGAACCAGCACAAATAAAATTAAATATATGATGAACATGATATAATCAGATTATTAGAAACAAAAGGGAAGCATACTTGTTATCTAGACCTGTAGGGAGAACCATTAACAACGCAAGTGGTGGCAGGAACAATAGCTTGAACTGAAACCCAAAAAGAACAAGAAAATCGATGGTGTTATTATAAAAGGGTGTTGTGTTTCATAAACCAGTTGATGTGACAAGTCCATGCAAACGGTCGTTTTTTGTCTCTGTAAACGGTCGTTTAGACCGTCTGTAAACGGTCGTTTAGACCTCTGTAAACTTTCGTTTACTTTAAAGTTGCGGTCATTTACTTTTGCATGATTTGACAAGTCGAATTTTGTTTTGTAGCCATACAACCGAACCCACTCCTTCAATTAATACCACCAGCTGCTTCTTCACCTCCATTCACCTATATTTTATACCACTCCTTCACCGTTATCATCTAACTTCTTCACCTCCATTCACCTCATGTTCTTCATCTTCTATCCACGAAATTTACCTTCATCAACATATTCACCATCTCATTATTATTTTTTTAAAAATAAAGGTTAGTTTATTGTTAATATAATAAATTTAGTTTAGAATATATTTTATTTTGTTATTGATTGTAATTATTTTAGGTAATGGCTTCAAGTTCACGTCAAGATACAGCGTCGGTTCGTGCTTCGAATCATCCGTGGCTTCAGTTTCGTCGAGGATCAGATGAATATAAAAGGCTTCAAAAACTCTTAGATAAAGAATTTGAGGCTTCACGTTCGATATCTTGGAGCTTGTTACGGGACGTAGGTGAATTTATTCGTGCTCGTAACATGATGAACGAGCCGTGGAGCAGATTTTTTGCAATTAGTGGTCCGCAATATAAGGAGCTTTGTTTGGAGTTTTTCTCTATATTTAAAATTCAACTCGAACAACCATAACTATAGGTATACCAATTTAGTTCGATTATATATAATTTCGAGTCTACATTTAATTGAACTTTTATTTTGTTTAACAGTGATAACCATGCTATCAGTTTCGTGCTCGGGGGGGGGGGGGGGGTGCCACGTAATTATTCTGTGGCCGAGTTTGGTGTTTTGATGGGTTTATATACAGTTCAAGAGACCCATCAATCTGATTTTTTGAACGGTCTTACGTAATTTCCAGAAGATTATAATGACGAAATATTTTGGCAAGAAATTGGTGATGACCAATATATACCTAACAATAAAACAAAAGCTACAAGAATGAACGATCCGTTTGTAAGGATTCCTTTAAGTCTGATGCAAACCAAAACATCCAATGTCTCTCTGCAACATATGCACTAAGTACTGAAGAAGAAATGCTTCGGAAGTTTTACACCATACACTAGAAAACATTCTAAGTGTAAAATCTTCCGAAGCCAAGACCAATATCTTCCGAAGCCAAACATGAAGTCTTCCGAAGCCTCAGAGACAAAGTCTTCCGAAGCTTTATCCTATGAAGACAGATTTCTTCCGAAGACTTTTAGTAACATGCTTTATCTGATGTACTGTTCCATAAAGCTGGACACCTTTCCGCTGCATCTCTGTAAAGTCACCAACTTACATGAGTTGGTGAAAAGGTCCATGCTTTTGGTAACTGTACATTGATGTCTTGAGTCTGTAACTTTCTACTTTATGTACTTTATCCTTTTTGTAATAGATAAGGATGTGAGCTATGGCATGTCATAGTCACAAGGTCAAAAGGCAGATATGCCTTTTGATTCTACAATTGATTTTGTTTGTGTCTAGTCAATTGTATCCAGCTGACTTTCAAAGTATAGCCGGCTGTAGGTTGTAGTATAAGTATTCCAAGTTCTAGTATCTTTCTTTATGCTTTGTAACACTTGTATAAGAACTTGAGAAAGCAATATACTGCCTCCTTGAAACCCAAATCTCTTGTTCTGTCTCTTTATCTTTACTTGTGTTCTTTGTATCAATATATTGGTTAATCCAGTTTACTGTTTGATCAAGTTTAGTCAATCTCCTCTTTGTGTTGTTGTGTTGTAAATTGTTAAGCCCTTAACCGGTCCTGCAATTGGTATCAGAGCATTTCAGGCTCTTGATATAAGATCTCACCATCTTAAGATCCCTCACACACACAAAAACTGAACTCTCCAAATGGCATCCATTTCAAAGACTGATATGGAGACTGGAACCATGAACAAATCCCCACTGATCTCTAGACTTAAGAATGTGGGAATCTGTTGAAAATGGACCTTTCATACCCAGCACTCCCTCTGCTACTGGTGCTGGTATGATCCCAAAAGATGTGGCCAACTACTCTGATGAAGATAGGAAGAGAGTAGAGATTGATAGAAAGGCCATGACTGCTCTTCAAACTGCTCTTCCAAACTCTGTGTACAGAGGTTTTAAGCAGTGCAAAACAGCTAAACAGCTGTGGGATGCACTAAAACTGATGTATGAAGGCTCCTCTGAAGCCAAGGAGAACAAGAAGGATCTCCTGAAGCAGCAGTTTGAAAACTTCACCTTCAAAACAGGTGAAACCATGACTCAGCAATACTTCATGTATGTTGAGATAGTGGATACCCTAGTGGATGGAGGAGTTCCTCTTGAAAACAGGGACATTGTAAGGAAGTTCATGTCCTCACTTCCTAGGCAATGGACACACTACTGTGTGGTGACCAAGAGGACTGAAAATCTCAAAACTCTTACTCTGACAGAGTTATATGGGATTCTCAGTGGCTACCAGATGGAGATGAACATGCAAGGTTCATCTGGCAACTCCAACAATCAAATGGGTTCAGCCCTACATGTGGTTGAAAGGGATAGCATAGAACCCCAACATCATCTCATATGCTACCCTGACAACTCACCAAAGGGTCCTTTCATCACCTTCCCAGAGACACCTAGGAAGAACTACACTCAGAGAAGCCCATTCCAAGAGACAAGCTCTTCTCAAGCCTTTGTGTCTTCTGATGAAAATTGTGAGAACTCTCTCTTCACTCTTGAAGACCTGGACTGTATCCATCCAGATGACCTGGAGTGCATGGAAATAGTTCAGCAGATGGCTCTCCTCACTCATAGAGCCAAGAAGTTCTACAAGAGAACTGGAAGGAGGTTTCCAAGCAATGCAACCAGTGGAAAGTTTGGCTTGGATAAAAGCAAAGTCAAGTGTTACAACTGTAACTTGATGGGCCACTTTGCTAGAGAGTGTAAGGCACCTAAAACAAATGGTGGCCAAACACAAACCAGACCAAACTACACTGACAAAGCCCCTCAGAATGAGAAGCCAAAGCAACATGCTGCTGTTGCTGTTGAAGAAGGAGGCTTTGACTAGAGCTTTCAGGTGGAAGATGCTTCTCCAAACCAAGCACTAATGACAAACCATGATGAAGCCAAGGTATTGGAACATCTCTGTACTCCTGAATGCATTGCTAAAGTAAACAGATACAGGTCCTATAACTTAGAAATGAGATCTGATCTTGAGTCCTTAAACATTTTAAAATCTGATTTTAGAAAGTCTAAAAATGATTATAAGTTAAAGATAGAGGACTTAGAGAAAACCATTTCAGTACTAAAACATGAACATACAGATTTTAGGACTCAAATCCAGGATCTCATAACTAAGTTGACTGAGTGCCAGGCTGAGCTTGTGATCAGCAAAGCCAAGGCAGAAAAGAGTGTTCTTGAAGAAAAGACCTTCAAGAACATGATATCCTCATCCCTGCACAACAAAGTGTGCTATCAAAATAGACAGGGACTGGGATCAAATGAGATAGCTCCTACACACACAATCTTGTCTGTAAGATCTCCTAGGTGTGGAACTTGTGAAGATGAGCTTCCTCTCATAGATCCTATAACGAAGAGGATGAAGAAGAGATAGTGAAGAATTCCTCTGAGAAGAGTGAAGAGGAGGATTCTACTAAGGGCCACTATCCTTCTGAGGAGAAGAAATCTACTATGATGACCAAGTCAAAGAGAAAGAACTTGATCAGGAAGAGCAAAAGAAAAGCAAAGAAGGCTCAAGAGATCAAGGCTACTTTTGATTCTAAGCAGAAACAAGTTTTTATCTCTGCAGGGTTTAAAGTAGTAAAGACTAAAGACATCAACCAAAACTCCTCAGCTAAGAGTTCTGGTTCTTGTTCAAATCATCTCAGTACAAAGAAGAAGACTGATCTGCTGTGTACCACTGCTGCACAGCCTGGACCATCAAACTCCAAGAACAGTTCACAGCCCAAAAGAACTGTCTCAGCATCTACAAAGATGAAGGTGGAGAAGGGATGTGACCAAAGACAGTCTTGCTCTCATAAGGAGACTCTTTTGAAGAAGAAAATGTTATGTGTCATGTGTGAAAGTACCTCTCATATTGCTAAGGATTGCCCATATAATCCTAAAAGTACTATCCATATGACCAATACAAAGACTTCAAAGAGTTTCAAGAAGATTCAAGCTTCGGAAGGAAAGTCTGTTTCCTTCGAAGCTCCAGATCAAAGAAGAAGGTAAATGAAAATTACCTTCGGAAGAAAATTTGGTCTCGGAAGAAAGGAGTTCTTCCGAAGCACTGAAGTCTGCTGCAGTGACTGTAGAATCTTCCGAAGGTTCAGTCATCAAAACTTGTGAAGTCCCAAAAGCTTCCAAGGATTTGAAGGTCAAGTCCAAGACTCCAAAGGTGGTGTGGAAGTCTAAGAAAGACCAAATGACTGAAGTTTCTCCATCAACAACAGCTGAAGATCCCCCTAGTACAACCATAGGATCTATTACTGTTGCATTACCTTCTATTATACTTAGTGAGCCCAAGAAAGTAAGGCTTGGGTTTCCAAATGTAACTAATCATTTTCTTTGTGCAGGAACAGCTCAAGACAAACAGGAATGTCTGGATAATTGATAGTGGCTGTTCCAGGCACATGACAGGCAATAGGTCTCTACTCCATAACTTTGAGAGAATTGATGGAGGACCAGTTGCTTTTGGAGGAGATGAAGGTGGTTACATTTCAGGAAGGGGCAAGGTCACAAATGGTAAGCTCAACATTGAAAAGTAAACTTTGTTAAGGAGCTTGGGTACAATCTTCTGAGTGTATCCCAATTTTGTGATCAGAGTCATAACATGCTCTTTACTGAGCATGAGTGCATTGTTCTCAAGCCTGGAGTGGTCATTCCTCATGAGCACATCCTGCTCAGAGCCCCCAGGAAAGGGAACATGTACAAGATGGATTTGCAAAAAACATCTCCCTCTGAGAAGTTTCATGCTTTCTATCTAAAGCAAATAGTGATGAGTCTTTCCTATGGCATAAAAGAATGTGCCATGTAAACTTTAAGAACATGAATAAACTAATTAAACATGATTTGGTAACTGGAATGCCAAAGAAAGAGTTTACAAGTGATGATCATTGTGTTGCATGCCTGAAAGGGAAGCAACATAAGGTATCTCACAAGCCTAAGAAAGGAACTCCATCACTACTCCCCTACACTTATTACATATGGATCTCTTTGGCCCCACCAGTGTAATGAGTCTAGGAAGGACCTCTTATTGTTTGGTGATCACAGATGATTTTACAAGATTCACTTGGGTTTTCTTTCTTAGAACTAAGGATGAAACCCCTGAGATTCTGAAGAATTTCATCTTAAAAATTGAGAATCAAAGTGATCACAAGGTCAAAACCATAAGATGTGATCAAGGAACTGAATTCAAGAATCAAATCCTTGATACATTTTGTGATGAAAAAGGTATTACAAGACAATATAGTGCTCCCAGGACTCCTCAGCAAAACGAAATTGCTGAGAGGAGAAACAGGACACTAATTGAAGCTGCAAGAACTATGTTGTCTGACTCTAAACTGCCCATCACCTTCTGGGCAGAGGCAGTAAATACTGCTTGCTATGTGCAAAACAGAGTTTTGGTAGTTAAGACACATGGTAAGACTCCTTATGAACTTTGGCACAAGAGAAACCTTTCATTGGTTTTCTCAGGTCATTTGGATGTCCCTGCACCATCTTGAATACCAAGGATCAAATTGCCAAGTTTGCTGAGAAATCAGATGATGGACACTTCATTGGATACTCTTCCCAAGCCAAGGCTTATAGAGTATACAATCTCAGAACTAGAATTGTTGAGGAGTCAGCCAATGTGACTTTCAATGAACACACACCCTGTGTGGCTGGTTCTGGTCCTGATTGGCTATTTGATCTTGATTTAGTTACCAACTGTTTTAACAAATCTTGTGAGAATGTTTCAGGATCTGCAGAAAATCTAAATACAGGTGATCCTGATCCAAGATTTGAGCTAGGAAGACCCTCAACTCATACATCTTCAGCTCCAGTTGGAACTACTTCAGCAAATGAGGTTTCTATCAGCACTACAATGACAAATTCAGCTGATACATCTGGGGTGCCTTCAAATTCCAGCTCAGAGGCTCCACAACCAGATAAAGATACCTCAATTGTGGAAGACAACAATGGTGATGGTAAAGTGATCAGGAATTCCTTGATGCTAATAACCACACCATAGATGACAACATCAATGATGTCACACACTCATTGGATCAAGTTAATCTTGATAAGTGTGGTAATGTGGAGGGTGAATCATCTATGCTAGATCTAAATTTCTCAAATTTGGATCTTTCTCAGCAACTTGCTGTGATCTCTCAGCTAAGGATCCACAAGTCTCACCCCACCACAAACATCATTGGAGATGTTGTCACAGGGGTAAGAACAAGAGGACAAACCCATGAAGCAAATGTTTGTCTTCACTCTTGTTTCTTATCTCAGATAGAGCCAAAGAAAGTTGATGAAGCTCTAAAGGATGGAAGTTGGGTTGAAGCTATGCAACAAGAGTTACTTCAATTCAAAAGGAGAAAGTTTGGAACCTTTGTCCTCTTCCTCATGGGAAGACTACCATTGGAACCAAATGGGTTTTTAGGAATAAGAAGGATGATAGAGGAATTATCATCAAGAACAAGGCAAGACTAGTTGTTCAAGGATACACACAAGAAGAAGGGATTGACTACACTGATGTCTTTGCTCCTGTAGCAAGATTAGAAGCTGTTAGGATATTCCTGGCATTTGCTGCATCCAAGAACTTCAAGGTCTTTCAACTTGATGTAAAGTGTGCTTTCTTATATGGAGTGATTGATGAAGAGGTTTATGTCAAACAGCCACCTGGTTTTGTAGACCCTGATCATCCTGATTATGTCTGCAAGCTTGACAAAGCTCTTTATGGGCTGCATCAGGCACCCGGGAAATGGTATGAGACATTGTCTGAGTATCTGTGTAAACATGGATACATGAGAGGTACTATAGATGGAACTTTCTTCATCAAAGGACAGGGAAATGACTTATTGCTAGTTCAAGTATATGTAGATGACATCATCTTTGGTTCAACTAATCCAAAGCTCTGCAAAGACTTTGAGAAGCTGATGAAAGACAGATTTGAAATGAGTGCAATGGGAGAACTCAATTTCTTTCTAGGAATTCAAGTGAAGCAAGTTGAAGATGGCATCTTCATAAGTCAGTCAAAGTATGTTCAGGACATACTCAAGAGGTTCAACATGACTGATTGTAAGATTGCTAAGACACCTGTGACATCCGTCACCTTAAGGTCCGTCAATTAACGTGATTATCCGTTATCTACTCTTTAATCGATCATTCCTCATCCTTATTTGACTCTTTATGTGGATATATTGTGTGCATTATATCGTTGTGTGTGTATTCGTTAAAATCCCATGTTAACCTTAAAAAGACTTTTAAAACTTTCATTTTTGAAAACGTCAAATATATCATTTTATTTATATATTAAATATTTTTAACATAACCATTTCTTAAGTCATAATAACATTAAATGAACTTTTACAATTATTATAAAACATCTAATAAAGTCGTTTTTCAACCGAACCAAATTTGGGAAAGCTCGGGGGTTAAGTGTAGGGACTAAACTTGTAATTTTGTAAACTAGGGCTGGGTATAAATACCCTCTTACCAGCCCTAAGCCTTCACATTCACCATCTTCTTCATCTTCATCCTCTACACACACAAAATCACCATTCTTGCACCAAATCCAACCCGAGAGGTTTTGTTTTCTTCGTCTAGACACCATCTACAGCTTAGACTACTCCTTTCTAGCAGGTAGTTTCTTTGGTTGTCTGTTTTCTAGCCTTTTCATGGCTGTCCAAAACTAGGGTTTCCGGTGTTCGGGTTCAACCCGAACACACAAGGTTGTATGGGTGCGTGTGAGGTCTTTTGCTTGTGTTTCATGTTTGTGTATGTTTGTTGAGTGTTTCTGGAGGTCCTTGTGGTGTAAAACCCGTGTTTAGAGCAGCTCGGGGGCTGCTCATCCCGACCACAGTCGCGATTCTGCAGATCAGGCGACTGGGTCAACCATGCGATTGAGCCGTACGACTGAGTGGGTCGTGCGACTGAATCATGCGTTTGAGTCAATCACGCGACTGAGTTGTGCGACTAGGCATGTCGTGCGACTGAGTTGTGCGACTGAGTGTCTGTATGTGATTGAGTCATGCGTGCGAATGAGTGTATGCGATTGGGTCATGCGATTGAGTGACTGTGTGCGATTGAGTCAGGTGACCGACTGAATGAGTGTGAATGTGCGTGATTCGCACGACTGGAGTCCAATCGCACGAATGAAGGTTCAATCGTACGAAAGTAGCTAATTCGCACGATTGAAGGTTGATTCATGCGTATGGAGGTTGAGTCGTGCGATTGGGTGTTGTGTGGTACGACTGAAGGCCAGTCATACGAATGAAGGCTCAATCGTACGAATGAAGCTGATTCGCACGATTGAGGGTTGATTCGTACGAATGGAGGTTGAGTCATGCGTCTGGCCTTGTTATGCGACTGAAATTGTTGTGTTTGATCCCCTTGTGCGGGATGTGAGTATGACGTGTGATGTTGAGGTAACATTAACACAATAAGCCATTGTTCAGCCACAAAGATTAAAGTCAACGCGAAAAAGGGCACACATACTATTTTAAGCAAATTGAACCGACGCTTTACAACCATCAACCGACTTATAACTATTGACACTTATTCAATGCTTCTTCAATAACAATGAGACTTTTACTCAAATATCATCATTAATGGCGACAATGTCTTGTACTTGGATCTACATAAGATCTAGTACGTGTGTCAGTCTGTGTGTTTTATACGCGACCCAGCCGATACGACCCGAACCGACCCATCATTATTGCGCACTTATCATATCATATCATTAATGCTATACAATAACTGTCAATAGGTGTTTGACTGTTTATTTGCATTCAACATTTGGGATACATCGATCATACATACTTACCACTTAACAAGTGAGTTTCGTGGCCCCTTTTTACGCTTATACAATATTTCAATCATTTACAACTTGGGGGAAAAGTATGCTTACTCATTTTCAATGCTGTACAACTTACATACATTTTACATAAAAGGAATCAACGTGATACTGTGTTGCAAGTACTATTAGATACATGCTTGGGTCTGCTGTGTGGTTCTATCTTTGCAACTATTTAATTCCAGTGTGGGAACCGACGGTTAGGTATTGGTAGTACTACTGGGTTGACACCCCCACCCTCGTTCGATGGTATACTAGTTGGTACCATCAGTGGCCAGGAACGGGCCCTTGGGTGAATATATGCCGACAATTTCTTTGTGTACGTCGCTAGGTTTGGTTGCAAAGCTCATGTCATGTGAATTTACTTGTGTATATAACTGTATTCACGGTATTCCATTACGCTTACATTATACAACATCACTACATTTTTATTTCATAAACCTGCGAGCTCACCAACAATTATGTTGACCGTTTTAAGCGTATCTTTTCAGGTGATCATGCAAGTCCAGGAATCTAGGTGTGCTGCCTTAGTGGAGACCCTAGGATGCATTTTTGGGACTTAGCTCTTTTTGATAAACAATCTTTTGAACAATGTGGTTATGTGTAAACAATTATCATCTTTTAAAACTTGTTCCCGGGTTGTGGGAATTAACATTTACAATTTCACCTTTATGTGAATATGTGTTATCATTATCATGTTGCTTATGGCTATGTTGTCGTGAACATTGAATAAACACGACACAAGTCCCCTTGTTGTCGGGTGTCTTCATGACACGCATGTCATCATTTATTATATTGCATCTCTATTGCTTACCATGTGTTATGACGATCCCGGTCTCGTTACATCCCCGTGTTTCCGCTTTTAGCGGGGGTGTGACAGATTGGTATCAGAGCCATTGGTTATAGAGAATTAGGCAATACGCTTGACCTAGACTATAACCTAGGAACCTTCATGTAGATTTGCATGCTAGGACTCTGTATGCATATTATCTCTCGTGTATGTGTTCCTCGCTGCTTGATTTGTTCATCTATTTGTTATGTGATCTTTTCGCCCTATGAGAGAGCCCTTGTGCTCACTCTTTTATGGGATGCTTCTATTGAATCTTCCGTTCCCTCTAAGCGCCGAGATAGTTTATCAGATCCGGGTATTAAACCCGGAGAGATCTTCACAGATCATGCTATTGCGTTTGACCTTGGACATTGAGATTAAACCTGAGGAGGCCTTGTCTGAAACCTCGAAAGAGGAAGGAAATAGACAACCTCCGCTAGACTAAACGTGATTGTATACATGGACTTACAACTATTGTGATGGATTATCATTGAAACATTATCAATTCATGGTGTGAGAACTGCACGAATTGCATGCGATGTGTGATGACAATAAGTGTGTTAGTAATATGGAATACTGAACATGATGAGTGTTATGGATATACACTTTCAATTGACTTAAGCTTATGTGCTTACTTTTCTATGATTAGAACATGCCGCCTCGAAGAGTTACCCGTAGCAATAGTGGCGGGAGTGAAGCCCCAAGGGGCAGAGGCCGAGGCAGAGGCAGAGCACCGAGAACAAATGATGCTCCTGCCAGTAACAGTCAAGGAACAGGGAACGCCGACATGGCAGCCCTGATCGCTCAGCAATTGGCCGCACTGATTCCTACTATCGTGGCCCAAGTGAGCGACGCACTCCAACAACACCACCCTCACGGGGATGGTGGCAACGATGATGGAGCCCAAGGTGGGATCGAAACTGAGACGGGAAACGGAAACCCGACCGGAAACGAGAGCAACCAGGAAACCGGAAATGGTGGTACAACCGGTGTGGAAACTGGGGTGGTTAATGCTCGTCGGGGATGTTCGTACAAGGAGTTTGTGGCTTGTAAACCACGGGAATTCGATGGGAAAGGTGGGGCGATAGCCCTAACCAGGTGGCTGGAAAAGATGGAGGCAGTGATCGACATCAGTGAGTGCCTCGACAGTCAAAGGATCAAGTATGCCACTTGTTCACTACAGGGTAAGGCCCTAACCTGGTGGAACACCCAGGTTCAAGCTAGAGGATGAGAATCTGCGATGCAGATGTCTTGGGACGAATTCAAGGCCTTGATCACCGAGGAATACTGCCCTCTCAACGAGATGCAGAAACTAGAGCATGAGTTCTGGAATCATGCCATGGTGGGGGCAGGGCATGTAGCTTATACCGATCGTTTTCATGAGCTTGCAAGATTGGTTTCGCATCTAGTCACGCCGGAATCAAAGAGGATCGAGAGGTACATTTGGGGACTCGCGCCTCAAATTAGAGCGATGGTTACAGCAGCCGCTCCTCCTACTATTCAGGGCACCGGGTCAACAGGGCAACAATGTTGGGTGTCGAATCCAACAAATAAAATATTATAGTGTGAACCTACCGTCACACACACTAAGAATACTATGAGCGGAAGTAGGGTTCGTGTCCTCAGGGATACGTGTCAATTATTTTATACCAAAAACGTTTTAGCACAGTTACTTTGATTGATTATAGGCTAAAGAAGGCGGGGCTTTAGCTAAAAACTAAAATTATAAGTAAATTGCAAAAAGTAGAAAAAAAAATTCCAGTGAGCTGACACGGCCGTGTCAAAACTGTTAAGGAAATCCCACGCGGCCGTGTTACGGTTCTGCTGGAAAAACGAAAATTGACATTTTTTGTATTTTTTTAATTATGAAAAAGGGATTACTAAAAATGTTAATTAAATGGTGAAGTAAATTCAAATATAAAAACTAATTCCAACACTAAGGCAATTTCTTGATTTGATTTGGCTTACGATCATTAACGATTAAGGTGCAATGACAATTTTCAATTAATGATTTGTATCGATACTAGACATCACGCCGTTCGGATATCCCCTCTATCTAATGTCCAATCAATCGCAGTTCGTTGATTGGAGCCAACCCGCTACTCTAAGCTCACGCCGTTCGGATCTTAGCGTGCGGGTTGCGACGATAAAAGTATCGATTATAATTAAACACACACGCCGTTCGGTATGCTTAACTAGATTGTGTGATTCTATAACAAGAATGAATTCATAGACAAACTCAAACCGTTAATTGTTCCTTATATCAAAAATCAAAACTTGGTTAGAGTTTTAAAACTTGAAGAACTTTATTAGAAAAATTAATAAAGTGGCCAATTTTATTAACAATCTAATATATACCGAATTAGATCCGGGTTAAAATCAAGAATCAAACAAACAAACCATCAAAATAAAAACATCTCATAATTGCTTCACATAAGTTCAAACCAAAATCATAAAAATTAAACCTTAATGTTGAAATCAAGGATTGTTCTAGCCGGACATGACGACTAGATCAATCAAAACTAAAATAAAATAAAACGTACGAATCAAAAACCAATAAAGAAACCTCAATTGCTATTGCTCCTCGTTGCTTCTTGAACTTGATTCTTCAAAATAATCTCTTCAAAATCCTTCCAAAGTGCTCCAAGATGCCTCCTTTTCTGCAGCCTCCCTCCTTTTATCTTTTGAGTTCTCCCCCTCTTTCAACCAACTCTCCTCTTTTTTTGGTTTTAAAGTTTGGATCTTTATCTCCTTTAAAGTTTGAGTCTTTATCTCTTTTTCAGCCATTTGATTATTCTACAAAAACCAAAAATATACAAGAGTAGATTCCATCCTACCAAAAACTACTATTTTATAATTAAAATAAAAGATGCATGCAATTAATGCAAAATATATGCTGAAATACAACCTAAAATTACTATAATTCATGACCAAAAATATAACTAACAAATCTCCCCAAGCTTAAACCTTTCCTTGTCCTCAAGGAAGTCAAGACTAGGAATAACCCTAAAAGTAAAAAGAGAATAGATAGTTATATAATTATGATGTCGGCAATACCAATCTTAGCCCCGCGTAAGAAGTATGAGCATGAAATCATCTTATTATGCTAATTTTCAGTTATCGTGACAAATTGGATTTTCAAGATTTTTATAAACAAATGTGCCCAATTTGCAAGTTATGATCCTCTAACCCTTAAGTTCTGGATTTATCGTTTCATATCAATTAAGCCGCGTTAAGTTAGTCATTTAAGTATGCCAACACCTTTCTTCACACGGTGGAAACCTTCCTAACCTCAAGGACTATAGAGAGCAAGTGGTCAATTTTTCACCACACGATATCACAAATTTTTTTTTCATTTGCCATTATTGTGGCTTATTTATCACGTCACTAACTCCTTTTCTCTTTATTTTTTCCTTTTTTTTCTTTTTTTTCTGATTTTTTTTTCATTTGGACTCGGCTCTCAACCTATTTTTGCTAGGTCTCAGTTTCCTTATGTGATCAGATTGGCATTAGGCACACATGGCTATTAGGTGTTTTATCTTTGTAAACCAAGAACAAAGGGCACTAGCATAATGGAACACATTTATTTATTTATTACTATCAACCTATTTGTGCACGCAACCTACGATTAGCATAATAAAGGTAATATCATTTTTCATGTCATTCTCAAAATCTTTCCCGAGGCTACGAAGATGTTACCCTTTTTTTTTTTTGCTTTTGTTTTTTGTTTTTTTTTGTTTTTTTATGCATACCTGATACTATGATTAACTATATACAATGCAGTCCTAATTGCAGTTCCTAAAACTACCATGACTATGATGCAACCCTAAATGCAATATGTAATATGTAATTGAATGATAAATAAGACGAAAAAAATAAAATTAAAATTACCTCTCCCCAAGCTTGAATTCAGCGTCGTCCTCGAGGCTTGGAGTAGAGAGTGAGATGGAATTTACTAAGGTGGCTGATGTTGGCAAGTGACGGTGGAAAGAACGAAGGATAGATGTGGTTGTGAAGTCAAGGTCATGAAGAAGCCAAGTAGCAATTCTGGTTAGAGACATCTTTAAGCATTTTTTTTAACTCAGAAGGTTTACGCGGCCGTGTCTGTCTTATAAAGCAATCGTTACGCGGCCGTTTCACAGTTCTGTATTTTTCCATTCCTGACGTGGCCGTTCCATTTTTATGAATAGTTTTCGACACGACTGTTTCAACCTTCTGTTTGACACAATACAAAACAAAATATCTTAATGTAAAATAAGATTTTAAAAAATAAAAATAAAAAGATAACGAAAATACGGGTTGCCTCCCGCATAGCGCCTTTCTTTAATGTCTTTGGCTAGACTTAGGCTTCATCTCCTTCAATCTGGTGCCTATGGAATATAAAGAAAAACTTTTTCATTAGTAATTGGTAATTCTATTTTTTGATCTTCATACCTTGTTTTCTTTTGTGGACTCATGAATATCAATACTTCCATCATCACCTTCCCAAGCTTGGACTTTTCCGTCATTTCTTTAGTCGTATCATCATCAAAACTTTTGTTAAACACTTGATCTTTGCAATAGTAAGGTGGCCTCTTTTTTACCTCCGTGAATGCCTCCACGATTTCTTTATCTTCTCTTTCCCTTTTTGTGCTTCGTAGTCGTGAAGGGAATGGAGGGTGATGAGTGATATTTACTTCACTTTCAACTGGTCCTAGCACCTTTTTCTTTTCTTTGTCTTGCTTTTCAAAAACCATTTCTTCCCCCTTATCCATTTTCTCAACAGTAATTTCTTCTTCTTGTGTTGTACTTATCAAGGTAAGAGCACTAACATTGTGCTTTGGGTAATTCTCGGTTTGCAAGGGTAATTTTCCTTGGGACTCTATCTTGCTTATCGAACTACCAAGTTGAGTTATTTGGTGCTGTAAGTGTTTTATGCTAGCCTTTGTATCGTCTTGGAATGATTGGGTGCTAGTAGCTAACCTTTTAACGATGTCTTCCAAGGACATTTCTGAGCTATCTACTTGTTTTTGTCGACTAGGCTGGTAATTGTGTTGATCTGTTGTTTGGAACGAAGGTAGTGCTTGATATTGTGAAGGGCTTTGTTGGTAGCTTATATTAGAAGGATGTACCCAATTCAGATTGTATTGGGGATGTCGGTATTGTCTTGAGTTTTGTCCAAAATAGGTTTCCATTGTTTGTTCTTGTTTCTTTTCCTCTCCCAACATGTGACACATATCTGTGCGGTGTCCAATTTGTAAACATACCTCGCAAGCTTGAAAAGATGGTTCCACGCCTTTAGCCTTAGCAAGTTGCATGACTGCTTTTGTCAATTCAACAAGTTTAGTTTTGATTTGAGGTGTACTATCTTCTTTAACCCCATGTGATGTGTCGACATACCACTCTTCTTCTTGATCCCAATGCTTTGTGTCTTCTGCTATAGATGTGATCAAGGCTCTAAGCTGACTTGGTGTGTTGTCAAATAAATTTCCCCCACAAGAAGCATTTATCAAACGCCTCTCTAATGGTTCAAGACCTTCACAAAAGTATTGAAGCAGTTGGTGTTCGGATAAACCATGTTGTGGGCATCTAGCACACAACTTCTGAAATCTCTCCCAATAAGTGTGTAAAGCTTCTCTTTTTGCTTGTTTGATCCTGATAATCTCTTTACGTAGCATGGAAGCTTTCAGTTCTGGAAAATACTCATTTAAGAATAATTTTGCAAGATCATTCCAAGTGGATACCGACCCTGGTGGTAGGTAATAAAGCCATTCTTTTGCTGAGTCTTGCAGAGCAAAGGGGAATGCCCTTAGCTTGATTTGATCTTCAGTAATATTATGTGGTTTCATTCCGGAACACACAACATGAAATTCCTTTAAGAACTTGTAAGGATCCTCATTATCTAGACCTCGGAAGAGAGGCAATAAATGAATGAGTCCAGATTTAAGCTCGAAGTTCTCCATAGCAGGATAATTGATGCAAAGTGGTTGTTGGATGGCATCACGAGTCGCCCACTTCCTAAGTGTTTGTTCAGCTGCCATGGTGTTTATGAAAATGTGTACCTGTACTTAAAGATCTTGGAATAAAACAGTTAGAATCGCCGTATCCCCGGCAACGGCGCCAATTTGTTGGGTGTCGAATCCAACAAATAAAATATTATAGTGTGAACCTACCGTCACACACACTAAGAATAGTATGAGCGGAAGTAGGGTTCGTGTCCTCAGGAATACGTGTCAATTATTTTATACCAAAAACGTTTTAGCACAGTTACTTTGATTGATTATAGGCTAAAGAAGGCGGGGCTTTAGCTTAAAACTAAAATTATAAGTAAATTGCAAAAAGTAGAAAAAAAAAATTCCAGTGAGCTGACACGGCCGTGTCAAAACTGTTAAGGAAATCCCACGCGGCCGTGTTACGGTTCTGCTGGAAAAACGAAAATTGACATTTTTTGTATTTTTTTAATTATGAAAAAGGGATTACTAAAAATGTTAATTAAATGGTGAAGTAAATTCAAATATAAAAACTAATTCCAACACTAAGGCAATTTCTTGATTTGATTTGGCTTACGATCATTAACGATTAAGGTGCAATGACAATTTTCAATTAATGATTTGTATCGATACTAGACATCACGCCGTACGGATATCCCCTCTATCTAATGTCCAATCAATCGCAGTTCGTTGATTGGAGCCAACCCGCTACTCTAAGCTCACGCCATTCGGATCTTAGCGTGCGGGTTGCGACGATAAAAGTATCGATTATAATTAAACACACACGCCGTTCGGTATGCTTAACTAGATTGTGTGATTCTATAACAAGAATGAATTCATAGACAAACTCAAACCGTTAATTGTTCCTTATATCAAAAATCAAAACTTGGTTAGAGTTTTAAAACTTGAAGAACTTTATTAGAAAAATTAATAAAGTGGCCAATTTTATTAACAATCTAATATATACCGAATTAGATCCGGGTTAAAATCAAGAATCAAACAAACAAACCATCAAAATAAAAACATCTCATAATTGCTTCACATAAGTTCAAACCAAAATCATAAAAATTAAACCTTAATATTGAAATCAAGGATTGTTCTAGCCGGACATGACGACTAGATCAATCAAAACTAAAATAAAATAAAACGTACGAATCAAAAACCAATAAAGAAACCTCAATTGCTATTGCTCCTCGTTGCTTCTTGAACTTGATTCTTCAAAATAATCTCTTCAAAATCCTTCCAAAGTGCTCCAAGATGCCTTCTTTTCTGCAGCCTCCCTCCTTTTATCTTTTGAGTTCTCCCCCTCTTTCAACCAACTCTCCTCTTTTTTTGGTTTTAAAGTTTGGATCTTTATCTCCTTTAAAGTTTGAGTCTTTATCTCTTTTTCAGCCATTTGATTATTCTACAAAAACCAAAAGTATACAAGAGTAGATTCCATCCTACCAAAAACTACTATTTTATAATTAAAATAAAAGATGCATGCAATTAATGCAAAATATATGCTTAAATACAACCTAAAATTACTATAATTCATGACCAAAAATATAACTAACAAACAACTAGCAGCAAGTTATGGCTATAGCTGGGAATCAAGGCCCGACTACTCAGGGGAATGCAGCTCGGGGACGTGCATTTGTCATTGGAGCCAATGATGCTCGTCAGGACCCGAATGTTGTCACGGGTATGCACTTACTCAATCATCACTTCGCATCTATATTATTTGATACTGGAGCAGACAATAGTTTTATATCTTCCGAGTTTGTGCAATTACTTGATTTGAGTCCTAGTAGGCTAGAAACTAGCTACTCGGTAGAGATGGCCAATGGTAGAGTTGTTCAGGCCGATGAGATTATTAAGAAGTGCACGTTGACATTGGAGGACCATGCCTTCGATATAGATTTGATACCCTTTGAGTTAGGAAGCTTGATGTGATTGTGGGTATGGATTGGTTGTCGCAAAACGGAGCAGAGATTGTCTGTCGAGACAAAGTAGTACGTATTCCTATGCCAAACGGGGAAGTACTCAGGGTTCAGGGAGAATGACCGGGTAAGAACTTAAAGCTTATTTCCTGCATGAAAGCACACCAGAGTTTACGAAAGCAGTGCTACGCTTTTCTGGCTCATGTGGTTGAAAAGAAAGACGAAGAAAGGAAATTGGTGGATATTCCAGTGGTACGGGATTACCCAGATGTATTTCCAGATGACTTGTCTGGCTTGCCTCCTCCACGACAGGTGGAATTCCGTATAGAGTTGGTTCCTGTAGCTACACAAAAAAACGCCATATCGACTAGCGCCATCCGAGATGCAAGAGTTGTCTAGTCAGCTACAGGAACTACTGGAGAAGGGTTTTATTCGACCGAGTCATTCACCGTGGGAAGCGCCGGTACTATTTGTCAAGAAGAAGGATGGATCGTTCCGCATGTGCATCGACTACCGTGAACGAACAAGTTGACGGTGAAGAACCGATATCCTCTCCCCAGGATCGACGATTTATTTGATCAGCTGCAAGGAGCTTCGTATTTTTCAAAGATTGATCTTAGTTCTGGTTATCATCAGCTAAGGGTTTTCGAGGACGACATACCGAAGACTGCGTTCAGGACTCGTTATGGGCATTATGAGTTCTTGGTCATGCCGTTTGGATTGACTAACGCACCAGCTGTGTTCATGGATCTAATGAATCGGGTGTGCAAACCTTACTTGGATAAGTTTGTGATCGTGTTCATAGACGATATACTTATCTACTCCCGATCAAAAGAGGATCATGTAGAACATCTTTGGGCAATTCTGGAGCTGCTACGCGAGGAGAAACTTTTCGCCAAGCTCCCGAAGTGTGAATTTTGGTTGCGAGAAGTAAAATTTTTGGGTCATGTGGTTAATGAGGACATGATTCATGTAGATCCCGGCAAGATCGAAGCGGTGAAGAAGTGGGATACGCCCCAGACGCCATCAGAGATACGGCAGTTCTTAGGATTGGCCGGTTATTATCGTCGCTTCATCGTGAACTTTTCAAAGATCGCTCAACCGTTAACCCTACTTACTCAAAAAACAAGAAGTTTGACTGGGGATATGCACAAGAGCAAGCGTTCCAAACGTTGAAAGAGAAGTTGTGCAACGCGCCTATATTGTCTCTCTCAGACGGAACAGATGATATTGTGGTGTACTGCGATGCGTCACATCAAGGATTGGGTTGTGTATTAATGCAGAAGGATAAGGTGATTGCCTACACTTCACGACAGCTTAAAGTGCACGAAAAGAACTACCACTCATGATCTTGAGTTGGGCGCTGTAGTATTTGCACTCAAAATTCGGAGGCATTACCTGTATGGCACCAAATGCATCATATTCACTGATCATAAGAGCCTTCAACATATTCCGGATCAGAAGGAACTTAATATGCGCCAACGACGTTGGGTAGAGCTTCTTAGCGACTACGACTGTGAAATCCGGTATCATCCGGGGAAAGCTAACGTGGTGGCTGATGCCTTAAGCCGTAAAGAACGTGTGAAACCACTACGTGCACGAGCGTTGGGATTGACCATCCGAACCAACATGAAAGCTCAGATCCAAATTGCACAAAGTGAGGCATTGAAAGAAGAAAACCTTGCGGGAGAAGAATTCCGGGGGTTAGATAAACAAATGATTCACAAGGATGACGGTATTCAGTACTTCATGGATCGCATATGGGTACCCAAATGGGGAGGTGTTCGAACCTAGTCATGGATGAAGCCCACAAGACGCGATATTCTATTCGTCCTGGTGCAGACAAGATGTATCATGATCTCAAGGATCTGTACTGGTGGCCAGGCATGAAGAAAGACATTGCCTTATACGTCAGCAGATGCTTGACGTGTTCGAAAGTCAAAGCTGAACATCAGAAACCATCGGGATTATTACAGCAACCTGAAATTCCCGAGTGGAAATGGGAGAACATAGCTATGGATTTCATTACCAAACTCCCTAGAACAAGCAGCTGTCATGACTCGATATGGGTCATTGTAGATCGAATGACAAAGTCCGCACATTTCTTGCCTATCCGAGAAGATTACAAGATGGATAAGTTGGCGAGATTGTACATCAAAGAGGTCGTGACATGGCACGGGGTGCCAGTGTCAATCATATCCGACCGTGATAGCCGATTCACTTCACGTTTTTGGCAGACACTACAGAAAGCGATGGGCACTCGATTAGACATGAGTATAGCCTATCACCCTCAAACAGATGGCCAAAGTGAACGAACTATACAGACGCTAGAAGACATGTTGAGAGCGTGTGTAATCGATTTTGGTGGTAGTTGGGATGCTCATCTACCGTTGATTGAGTTCTCCTACAACAACAGCTACCATACAAGCATTGGATGTGCTCCATTTAAAGCGTTGTATGGAAGAAAATGCAGATCTCCCGTTTGTTGGGCCGAAATTGGTGAAAGTCAACTAACAGGCCCCGAGATCTTTCAAGAAACAACAGACAAGATTTTCCAAATCAAAGATCGACTAAAAGCCGCGCGAGATCGCCAAAAGAGCTATGCCGACAATCGTCGGAAGCCTCTAGAATTCAATGTTGGGGATCGTGTGTTACTCAAAGTTTCCCCTTGGAAAGGAGTCGTTCGATTCGGAAAGAAAGGGAAGTTAGCCCCAAGATACGTTGGACCATTTGAGATCACTGAAAGGATCGGTCCAGTGGCTTACCGGTTAAGGTTGCCACAAGAGCTTAGCGGTGTGCATGATACATTTCACGTGTCAAACCTCAAGAAATGTTTGGCCGATGAATCCCTTCACGTGCCAATCGAGGAAATCAAGATTGACGACAAGCTTCATTTTGTTGAGGAACCCATTGAGATCATGGATCGAAAGGTCAAGCAACTGAAGCGTAGTAGGATACCTATTGTTCGCGTAAGGTGGAATTCAAAACGAGGGCCAGAGTTTACATGGGAACGTGAAGATAAGATGAAACTCAAATATCCATATCTTTTCGAGGATGACACTCTTGGACCTAACTCCAGCTGAATTTCGGGACGAAATTCTCTCAACTGGGGGATACTGTGACATCCGTCACCTTAAGGTCCGTCAATTAACGTGATTGTCCGTTATCTACTATTTAATCGATCATTCCTCATCCTTATTTGACTCTTTATGTGGATATCTTGTGTGCATTATATCGTTGTGTGTGTATTCGTTAAAATCCTATGTTAACCTTAAAAAGACTTTTAAAACTTTCATTTTTGAAAACGTCAAATATATCATTTTATTTATATATTAAATATTTTTAACATAACCATTTCTTAAGTCATAATAACATTAAATGAACTTTTACAATTAATATAAAACATCTAATAAAGTCGTTTTTCAACCGAACCAAATTTGGGAAAGGTCGGGGGTTAAGTGCAGGGACTAAACTTGTAATTTTGTAAACTTGGGCTGGGTATAAATACCCTCTTACCAGCCCTAAGCCTTCACATTCACCATTTTCTTCATCTTCATCCTCTACACACACAAAATCACCATTCTTGCACCAAATCCAACCCGAGAGGTTTTGTTTTCTTCGTCTAGACACCTTCTATAGCTTAGACTACTCCTTTCTAGCAGGTAGTTGTCTTTGGTTGTCCGTTTTCTAGCCTTTTCACGGCTGTCCAAAACTAGGGCTTCGGGTGTTCGGGTTCAACCCGAACACACAAGGTCGTATGGGTGCGTGTGAGGTCTTTTGCTTGTGTTTCATGTTTGTGCATGTTTGTTGAGTGTTTCTAGAGGTCCTTGTGGTGTAAAACCCGTGTTTAGAGCAGCTTGGGGGCTGCTCATCCCGACCATAGTCGCGATTCTCCAGATCAGGCGACTGGGTCAACCATGCGATTGAGCTGTGCGACTGAGTGGGTCGTGCGACTGAATCATGCATTTGAGTCAATCGCGCGACTGAGTTGTGCGACTAGGCATGTCGTGCGACTGAGTTGTGCGACTGAGTGTCTGTATGCGATTGAGTCATGCGTGCGAATGAGTGTATGCGATTGGGTCATGCGATTGAGTGATTGTGTGCGATTGAGTCAGGTGACCGACTGAATGAGTGCGAATGTGCGTGATTCGCACCACTGGAGTCCAATCGCACGAATGAAGGTTCAATCGTACGAAAGTAGCTAATTCGCATGATTGAAGGTTGATTCGTGCGTATGGAGGTTGAGTCGTGCGATTGGGTGTTGTGTGGTACGACTGAAGGCCAGTCATACGAATGAAGGCTCAATCGTACGAATGAAGCTGATTCGCACGATTGAGGGTTGATTCGTACGAATGGAGGTTGAGTCGTGCGTCTGGCCTTGTTATGCGACTGAAATTGTTGTGTTTGATCCCCTTGTGCGGGATGTGAGTATGACGTGTGATGTTGAGGTAACATCAACACAATAAGCCATTGTTCGGCCAGAAAGATTAAAGTCAACGCGAAAAAGGGCACACATACTATTTTAAGCAAATAGAACCGACGCTTTACAACCATCAACCGACTTATAACTATTGACACTTATTCAATGCTTCTTCAATAACAATGAGACTTTTACTCAAATATCATCATTAATGGTGACAATGTCTTGTACTTGGATCTACATAAGATCTAGTACGTGTGTCAGTCTGTGTGTGTTATACGCGACCCAGCCGATACGACCCGAACCGACCCATCATTATTGCGCGCTTATTATATCATATCATTAATGCTATACAATAACTGTCAATAGGTGTTTGACTGTTTATTTGCATTCAACATTTGGGATACATCGATCATACATACTTACCACTTAACAAGTGAGTTTCGTGGCCCCTTTTTACGCTTATACAATATTTCAATCATTTACAACTTGGGGGAAAAGTATGCTTACTCATTTTCAATGCTGTACAACTTACATACATTTTACATATAAGGAATCAACGTGATACTGTGTTGCAAGTACTATTTGATACATGCTTGGGTCTGCTGTGTGGTTCTATCTTTGCAACTATTTAATTCCAGTGTGGGAACCGACGGTTAGGTATTGGTAGTACTACTGGGTTGACACCCCCACCCTCGTTCGATGGTATACTAGTTGGTACCATCAGTGGCCAGGAACGGGCCCTTGGGGAATATATGCCGACAATTTCTTTGTGTACGTCGCTAGGTTTGGTTGCAAAGCTCATGTCATGTGAATTTACTTGTGTATATAACTGTATTCACGGTATTCCATTACGCTTACATTATACAGCATCACTTACATTTTTATTTCATAAACCTGCGAGCTCACCAACAATTATGTTGACCGTTTTAAGCATATCTTTTCAGGTGATCATGCAAGTCCAGGAATCTAGGTGTGCTGCCTTAGTGGAGACCCTAGGATGCATTTTTGGGACTTAGCTCTTTTTGATAAACAATCTTTTGAACAATGTGGTTATGTGTAAACAATTATCATCTTTTAAAACTTGTTCCCGGGTTGTGGGAATTAACATTTACAATTTCACCTTTATGTGAATATGTGTTATCATTATCATGTTGCTTATGGCTATGTTGTCGTGAACATTGACTAAACACGACACAAGTCCCCTTGTTGTCGGGTGTCGTCATGACACGCATGTCATCATTTACTATATTGCATCTCTATCGCTTACCATGTGTTATGACGATCCCGGTCTCGTTACATCCCCGTGTTTCCGCTTTTAGCGGGTGTGTGACAACACCCATAGACAGAAACCACTCCCTTGGACCTGATCTTGAGGGGAAGTGTGTAGATGAACATTTATACATGGCTATGATTGGGTCTCTTATGTATCTTACAGCTAGCAGGCCTAATATCATGTTTGCTACATGTATCTGTGCAAGATATCAAACCAACCCTAATATGTCTCACTTAATCACTGTCAAAAGGATTCTAAGATACCTCAAAGGTGCTTCAACACTTGGTTTATGGTACCCAAAGAATCCTGACTTCAATCTGTATGCTTATACAGATAGTGATTATGGTGGTTGCAACATGACTGCAAAGTCTACATCTGGGGGATGTCAATTCCTTGGTGGAAGGGTTGTCTCATGGCAATGCAAGAAACAATCCTGTGTGTCTGCATCAACTGCTGAGGCTGAATACATTGCTGCTGCAAGCTGCTGTGCTCAAGTGCTTTGGATTCAAAATCAGATGCCGGACTATGGATTTAACTTCAAGGAGACTCCTATCCACATAGACAACAATAGTGCTATCTCTATTACTGAGAACCCTGTGCAGCACTCAAGGACCAAACACATCAATATCAGGTATAATTTAATAAGAGATAACTATGAAAAGGGATTAATTAAACTAGTCAAAGTTCATACAGATGAACAATATGCTGATCTGTTTAGAAAAGGTTTTGATGAATAGAGATTTAAATATCTAATATCAGCTATTGGGATGATTAACTTTGAGTAGATATTTTCTTAAAACTAATTCAAATTATTTCTTTAAATATGTGTGTCCTAAGTTGTCTAGTTCATCACTTTCATAAGCTCATGTTTTCTTTGGATATAAAATCCTTTTTGAAGACTTTCCTTAGATTCTTGAAAAATTTTCTGATCCTTCGGAAGATATAGTTTTATCTTCGGAAGAAAATCATGTCTTCAAAATAAATAACTGTCTAAGAAATTTTACCTTCGGAAGAAATCTAAATTTATCTTCCGAAGCTTAAATTCTTATCTCAGACACTTATTTGTTTTTAAGGACTTTTTCCTTCCGAAGCAAAATTAACTCTCGGAAGCTTTGTTGTTTCTTATACAAAGCATTCAAGTATTTATTTCTCTTCCGAAGCAAAATTTTCAAGACTCTCAGGAAAATCTTCCGAAGTCATTTTAGCTTCGGAAGCTTTTTCACTAAACCTTCCGAAGATAATTTACCTTCGGAAGCTTTTCGAATTCCAAGAAAACTACTTTTTGAGCAAAAGTAAACTACTTTTTCAGAGGTGGGACCGACTTTCGGATTTCAAAGTTTATCCTCTTTCATTAACTTTGGTTCAAATCCCTTCTCACATAAATACCCAACGGTTCCCCCTCTTCCTCACTATCTTCCTCAATTCCACTATTTCTCAAACCTAATTCCCAAAACCGCCTTTGCTTTCTACCTTTCTTCAACCTTAAGCTTCTAAAATGGCCAACCTTAACCGCAGAAACAACCCAGATTTCTCCATGCAACTTCACAGGCAACACAACCAGGTTGCTCTGTTAAGCTCTGAGAAAGATGAAAGTTTCTCAGAGATTTGCCAATTCTTAACTCTATCCAACTACTTCACCTCCCTGACCATTAATCCTACTCTGTATGAGGATCATTTGCTTGAATTCTAGAAGACCTGCCAAGAGGTCATTATGGATGGGGAGAAGGCACTGTCTGCCACAGTGCAAGGGAGGACAATCTTCATCACTCCAGCCATCATCAACTATCATTTACAGCTGGATGATGAAGAAGGTGAGTTGTCCTTCCCAAAGGAAGCTGTCAATCATTCCTTTGAGCAGATGGGCTGTGAGGGAGATTTCTCTGTAAAGACCTTCAGGAAAGGGAAGGTCTCATCCCAATGGAAATACCTGCTCCATGTGGTTATCCACAGCTTGTTAAACAAACATGGAGGGTGGGACCAGATTCCTGAGGATCTCTCCTTTATAGTGCATGGAATGGTTCAAGGGGTCAAGTTCAGGTACTCTCAATTTGTTTATACCAATTTACTTGCAAACTTGGACTCCTTAGAGTATTACATGTTTCCTAGATATGTTCAGCACATTCTTAACTGTGAACTGGGCTCACAGTTGAGGGAAACAAGTAATATTCTTAAATTGGGACAGATGAAGCCCGGCATCTTTAAATTCATGAAGAAGCCAACTGTAGGCTTCTCAGGGGTAGAAACAGCCCTAGTCCCCAAAATGTTAGAGCTCATTGCTCAAGGTGACAACCTAGCAACACAAGCTAGTGTTGAACCCACACCTTCTACTTCCTTACCATTAAAAAGACCACAAATAACCCTCACCTACCAAAGAAAATCCAAACGAACCCCTGCTCAAGCTATTGAGTCTGTGCAGGTCCCCATATACTCACCTTTACAGGAGAAAGTGGATACTAGAGCTCCCACTTCCCCTGAGGAGCAAACCACTCCCACTTCTTCAACTATCAAAGCTGAGGTTCCTCATGCTCACCCTGATGAGCTCACAAGCCCAACAGCCTTAAGCCTTCACTCTGAGTCTTAACACTCAAGTGAACAACCTTCAGGGGACAGTTACCATCCCCAGCCTTTAGATCTAAATCAACCCATTCCCAACCTATCCTTCTATACTGATGAAGACATAGGATTCAGTGAGTACCATGAGTCTCTCTTCTCCTTCCTACTCAAAGAGAGATGAGTACCTCTGATTTTCCTCAGTCTAGCCCACATCAGTCACCTGTTACTGAGGTGGACACTTCTGAACATGGTCAGGATGTCCATATGTAAGAGGCTCTCACTTCTGCAAGTGATTACATCACTAAGACCTCAACCATGGCAACTCAGCCCACTGACATCTCAACTGAGATTGCTAGTGAGCAGAGGAAAACCAGCAGCCAAGAACCTCAAGCTAGTGGTGAGAGAGAGGACTTTGGTCCAATCATCTCATCCCCCAATGATTCTTCTGATGAAGAAGAAGGGAATTTGAGACTAAAGGTGCAAAAACTGTCAAAAACATGCTCCTATTTAGTCTCCAAGGTCAGTCACCTTGAATCTCAGGTGACTACCTTACAAAACAGGGTCAATGATCAGCAACTTCAGATTTCATATCTTAAGGAAAAACTAGCTGGGAGACCTTTAAGAAGAGCTCAACCAGGAACACAAGAACCTGTGGATGTGATTGATTTATCCTCCAGCTCACCTATGCAAGTGGGTGATGCTACCAAAAAGGGGGAGAAAGTTATTGCAGCCACAGAACCTAGGAGTTCTTCACAGAGAATGGACATAGAGGACTCACCATCCTCACTTGCAAATGTGCATTCTCAGCAACTTCCTCAAGTTCACATCAATGTGGACTCTATACACTCTATCATCAGGAGTCTCTTTGAGGAAGGTATACCAAGGGCTATGTCATCTCCACCTCAAGGAACTTCAAACTACATTATAAGGGGGAGGTATGATGCTGACAGAAGATCCCTTATTCTTTACAGAGTTCAAGGGCAACAAGAAGTATTTGATTTTTAAAGCTTGAACTTCTATGAAAGATTGGATCTAGTCAATATGCCACTTGTCAATCCAAGCAACTCAAGACATGCTGACAGATTGGCTCAAAGAATCCAAGAATGGATCCTTGCAGAGTTCACTTTAAGAAGGAGACTTAGGAAATCAGGCAATGTCATCGGTCAACTGGATGTTGAGGTGGACCCTAAGATTAGTTTCATAGGGAAAACCTTGACTGAAGGCCCAGTGGCAGAACCTGAGACCCCTGTCTAATCATCATCAACTGCTGCAGAGATTCACACTCCTTCTGAGACACCTGCTAGTGAAGGTGTTTCTCAGCCTCTCTCTGGCCAGAGCATGGATGCTACTCCAAGCAATGAAGGCCAAGCCTCTATCCATCCTGAGTCACAAAGGTCTGTAGGTGACAAAGGGAAAAGGATTATGACTCCTGAGGAAATTGAGGAGGAAGAGAAAGAGAGGAAAAGGAAGCTAAGGGGAGAAAGTTCCTATGGGTCTTCAAGCTTTATGCAAGCTGCAATCAGGGCTGCCCCCAGACCAAATACTCAAGATGATGAGTTGAGGGCAGTCAGGATTACTTATTTATAGACCAGGAACTATGATATTGATGAAATAATCTCTATTCCCTTAGAACAACTGAATGAACTGGCTGACATGGAAGTGTCAAGAGAGATGAAAGAAAAAGAGGATGCAAGGTTACTTCTCCAATTCAAAGAGGAGAAGAGACAGAAAAGACTCTACAAGCATGCTCCCACTCTCTCCCCAGTTCAAGAAAGCCCTGTACAAGAAGATGTGGCTCCACAAGAACCTCAGGTAGACAAAGAAGAAGATAGGATCAAAATGATCAACTACCTGAGTGCCACAGGCTTCTATCACGCAGATGCACTTCTTCCCTTGTCCTATGATTTTATTGAGTTTGAGTACTTAAAACAACTTGAACTTGAGTTAGTCAAAGAGAGAAAGACAACTAAGAGGAAGCTAAGGGAAGAAGCTGCAAAGTCAAGAGCCATCATCCAAAAGAGTATGAAGAAGTCTGCTGATAGACAAAGGATGATGAGCTTCTTGAAGCTATATGGATTCTCCGGAAGGAGACTTGGCCCTATGTCTCTATCCACCATGGATGAGCATATAAGGGTAATCAAGCAGAAGATTAAGAGTGGGGAACTGATTGACTTACACTCTCTTCCAAGTCAAGTCCCACCTGAAGGGAGGTCAAGTTTGAACAACCTGAGACACCTCAACCCGGACCTCCTGCTGAGCCTCAGCAAGTTTCATCTTCTGATCCAAAGCAGGGTCAAACTCCCTCTCCTTCTGAACCTGTGAGGGAGGAACACCTAACTGAGAAAGACAAGTATGATCAACAAGGTGCTGCAGACCAGTCTTCTCAGTTAAAGTCATCTAAGAGGAAGAAGAGAATGGCTTCTAAACCAAAGTCTAAGAAGAAGAAGCCTAAATCATCTACCTCTACACCTCAGGCTGAGTCAAATCAACCTAAGGAAGTGCATGATGAGGCAACCCAATCAACTCCAATGCAAGTGGCTCCTCTGACAGCTGAGACACCCATCTTATCCTGGACTTATTCTACCAATCCAGAAAGATGGCATGTAATCAGAGATCAAGGTGTTGAGAATGTCTATACTTGGCAAGACATAATCAACTTACCTCTGCATGATCTCTTTAAGATGAGAAGATACTATGAAGGTCTGAATGATCCTGACCATCTAATGAAGAAGGGTATGGTCATGATTGTGCTGAAGACTACTAACATCTGAAGATCTTCTAAATGTTTTGGTAGCATCAGCCTAGGGGGAGTTTGTAAGGAATCCTTTAAGTCTAATGCAAACCAAAACATCCAATGTCTCTCTGCAACAAATGCACTAAGTACTGAAGAAGAAATGCTTCGGAAGTTTTACACCATACACTAGAAAACATTCTAAGTGTAAAATCTTCCGAAGCCAAGACCAATATCTTCCAAAGCCAAACATGAAGTCTTCCAAAGCCTCAGAGACAAAGTCTTCCGAAGCTTCATCCTATGAAGACAGATTTCTTCCGAAGACTTTTAGTAACATGCTTTAGCTGATGTACTGTTCCATAAAGCTGGACACCTTTCCGCTGCATCTCTGTAAAGTCACCAACTTACATGAGTTGGTGAACAGGTCCATGCTTTTGGTAACTATACATTGAGGTCTTGAGTCTGTAACTTTCTACTTTATGTACTTTATCCTTTTTGTAATAGATAAGGATGTGAGCTATGGCATGTCATAGTCACAAGGTCAAAAGGCAGATATGCCTTTTGATTCTACAATTGATTTTGTTTGTGTCTAGTCAATTGTATCAAGCTGGCTTTCAAAGTATAGCCGGCTGTAGATTGTAGTATAAGTATTCCAAGTTCTAGTATCTTTCTTTATGCTTTGTAACACTTGTAAAAGAACTTGAGAAAGCAATATACTGCCTCCTTGAAACCCAAATCTCTTGTTCTGTCTCTTTATCTTTACTTGTGTTCTTTGTATCAATATATTGGTTAATCCAGTTTATTGTTTGATCAAGTTTAGTCAATCTCCTCTTTGTGTTGTTGTGTTGTAAATTGTTAAGCCCTTAACCGGTCCTGCACCGTTGTATAGATATCTTCATCGCGTTATTGGTCATACTATAGCTGGACGTAGGATGACCAGTGGTGGGGTGACTAAACAGGATTTGTTCTTTTTATTTGTTTGATCAAAAGGAGGCCTTGTAATCTGGCATATATGCTTGCTGATTATTTTACTACTTGCATGGGTATAAAGAAAAGCGGGCATATTTGTGGTGGTATATATGTTACTCGACTCGCCGAGTCTTTACACATTCTCACCCCTAAGAACGTGGCAAGGTTAAACGGACCGGTTCTTATGTCCGGATTTGTTGATCGTGAACATATTATACGGATGAACATGATTGCAAATTATCCACAAGTTAGGTGGAGGTTCAAACATAATAATTAAATGTGGATACCTTCATATCAAGACCCTCCTGATAACCCGTATCAATAGAAATGTAATTTATAATGTAATTTATTTTTATTTGTATAGTAATGTAATTTTTTTAGTTATGTAAAATTATGATTTAGTTTTTATTTGTATAATAATTTTATTTATGTTTGGGTTATTGTAATCAATAAAACAATGAAAATTTGAAAATAAAAGAAATAATTGTTTGCCAGATTGTAGATAAAATCAATAGTTATTGGAAAATGTGCCAGATCGTTATGGTAACTATGCCATGGTATAGATTCTTCATTTTACAATGATTGTTAAGATGTCTATAAATTCAGAATACACAATACACAATTCACAATTCACAATTCACAATTCACAATTCACAATTCACAATTCACAATTATTCAAATTCATTTATTCACACACCATCGTAATTCAAGTCAATAATGTCTTAATTTTATAATTATTGGGTGTACCAAACAAGAGAGGAGTTAATGGATTGGGTGCAAAACACTACACCCACCCTTGAATACGTTATTGTCACACAACAAACAAAGAAGACTGTATACGGCTTCGTCAACAAGGCATGTCTTATGTGCGATCGTGGTGGTGTATACAAGTCAACATCAGATTCAACCACGCATTCAGGCACAAAGAAGACAGGTTGTCCATTTCAACTTATAGCAAAATATTATGAAGAAGATGGAGGTTGGAAAATACATGTTGTGTGTGACGAACATAACCATGAACCTTTAAATTTTTTGGAGGGTCATGCTTATGCAAAAAGATTGTCTAAAGAAGAATATGCATTGGTGGAAGATCTTACAAAAAAAAATATGCAGCAACGTGATATTCTTATGGCTTTAAAAGAAAATAATGATAAAAATGTATCCACAACTGAAATTGTGTATGATGCACGGACAAGGGTACGAAAGTTAGAACCACCCTAATGCAAGCACTTCTCCAATCTTTGCAGATGGGCGGATACATCTATGATTTTACTACTGATAACGAATCAAATCAATTAATCGATTTGTTTTTTGTCAACCCCACTGTGACATCCGTCACCTTAAGGTCCGTCAATTAACGTGATTTTCCGTTAACTATTCTTTGATCGATCATTCCTCATCTTTATTAACTCTTTATGTGAATATCATGTGTGCCTTATCATCGTTGTACGTGTGTATTCGTTATAATCTTATGTTAACCTTAAAAACTTTTAAAACTTTCATCTTCGAAACCGCCAAATATATCATTTTTATAAATAATTAACGTCACTAATAAAACCATTTTCAAGTTATAAATATCATTAAATACATTTCTATAATTAATGTAATTAACCTAATAAAGTCGTTTTTCAACCGAACCAAATTTGGGAAAACTCGGGGGTTAAGTGCAGAGACTAAACTTGTAATTTTGCAAACTTGGGCTGGGTATATAAACCCATTTCCCAGCCCTAATCTCTCATTCTTATCTTCTTCATCCTCTTCACTTTCTTCTTCACATCTTCTCCATTCTAGCACCAAATCCAACCCGTTTGATCTCGTTTTCGTCGTCTAGACTCCATCTACAGCCTAGACTACTCCTTTCTAGTAGGTAGACTACCTTGGTTGTCCCTTTTCTTGCCTTTTCACGGCTGTCCAAACTAGGGTTTCGGGTGTTCGGGTTCAACCCGAACACATAAGGTCGTATGGGTACGTGTGAGGTCTTTCTGCTTGTGTTTCATGTTTGTGTATGCTTGTAGAGTGTTTCTGGAAGTCCTTGTGGTGTAAAACTCGCGTTTAGAGTAGCCGGGGGGCTGCTCAGCCCGACCACAGTCGCGATTCTGCTGTCCAGGCGACTGGGTCTGTCATGCGATTGAGTCGAGGGACTGTGTGAGTCGTGCGACTGAACCATGTGTCTGAGTCAATCGTGCGACTGAGTTGTGCGACTGGGCATGTCGTGCGACTGAGTCGTGCGATTGTGTGTATGTATGCGAGTGAGTCATGCGTGCGAATGAATGTCTGCGATTGAGTCATGCGTATGAATGCTTGTGTGCGATTGAGTCAGGTGACCGACTGAGTGTATGCGAATATTCGTGATTCGCACGACTGGAGTCCAGTCGCACGAATGAAGGTTCAATCGTACGAAAATAGCTAATTCGCACGATTGGAGGTTGATTCGTGCGTATGGAGGTTGAGTCGTGCGATTGGGTGTTGTGTGGTACGACTGAATGCCAGTCATACGAATGAAGGCTCAATCGTACGAATGAAGCTGATTCGCACGATTGAGGGTTGATTCGTGCGTATGGAGGTTGAGTCGTGCGTCTGGTCTTGTCGTGCGACTGTAATTGTTGTGTGTGATTTCCTTCTTATGCGTGGTGTGAGTATGACGTGTGATGTTGAGGTAACATTAACACAGTTGCCATTGTTCGGCCACAAATATTAAAGTCAATGCTAAAAAGGGCACAAATACTATTCAAAACAAATTAAACTAACGCCTTACAATTATCGACCGACTTATAACTATTGACATTTATCTAATACTTCTTCAATGACAACGAACCTTTTACTCAATATCATCAACAATGGCGACAATGTCTAGTACTTGGATCTACATAAGGTCTAGTACGTGTGTCTGTTTGTGTGACTTACACACGACCCATCCGATACAACCCGGACCGACCGATCATTATTATGCGCTTATTTCATATCATTAACGCTTAACAATAACTGTCAATAGGTGTTTGACTGTTCATTTGCATTCAACATTTGGATACATTGATCTTACATACTTACCACTTAACAAGTGAGTTTCGTGGCCCCTTTATACGCTTATACAATATTTCAATCATTTACAACTTGGGGGAAAAGTATGCTCACCCATTTTCAATGCTATATAACTTACTTACATTTTACATACAAGGAATCAACGTGATACTGTGTTACAAGTACTTATCTGATACATGCTTGGGTCTGCTGTGTGGTTCTATCTTTGCAACTATTTAATTCCAGTGTGGGAACTGACGGTTAGGTATTGGTAGTACTACTGGGTTGACACCCCCACCCTCGTTCGATGGTATACTAGTTGGTACCATCAGTGGCCAGGAACGGGCCCTTGGGTGAATATATGTCGACAATTTCTTTGTGTACGTCGCTAGGTTTGGTTGCAAAGCTCATGTCATATGATTTTACTTGTGTAATAACTGTATTCACGGTATTCCATTACACTTACTTTATACCGCATCACTTACATTTTTATTACTTAAACCTGCGAGCTCACCAACAATTATGTTGACCGTTGTGAGCATATCTTTTCAGGTGATCATGCAAGTTCAGGAATCTAGGTGTGCTGCCTTAGTGGAGACCCTAGGATGCATTTTTGGGACTTAACATGTTTGACAAACAATTATTTTGAACAATGTTGATATGTGTAAACAATACAATCTTTTGAAACTTGTTCCTGGGTTGTGGGAATTCATGTTACAATTTCATCTTATTTGGTTATGTGAATCCTTATCATGTTTATTCTTATGGCTATGTTGTCGTGAACATTGACTAAACACGACACAAGTCCCCTTGTTGTCGGGTGTCGTCATGACACGCTTGTCATCATTTATTTATATTCCATCTCTATCGCTTACCATGTGTTATGACGATCCCGATCTCGTTACATCCCCGTGTTTCCGCTTTTAGCGGGGGTTGTGACAGATTGTTATCAGAGCCATTGGTTATAGAGAATTAGGCAATACGCTTGACCTAGACTATAACGTAGGAACCTTCATGTAGATTTGCATGCTAGGGACCTATATGCATATTATATCTAGTGTATGTGTTCCTCGCTGCTTGATTTGTTTATCTATTTGTTATGTGATCTTTCCACCCTATGAGAGAGCCCTTGTGCTCACTCTTTTATGGAATGCGTTATTGGATCTTCCGTTCCCTCTGCGCGCCGAGTTGGTTTATCAAATCCGGGTATTAAACCCGAAGAGATCTTCACAGATCATGCTATTGCGCTTGACCTTGGACATTGAGATTAATCCTGAGACGCTATGTCTGAAACCTCGAAAGAGGAGGAAATAGACAACCTCTGCTAGACTAAACGTGATTATATACATGGATTTACAACTATTATGATGGACTATTATTGAGACATTACCAATTCATGGTGTGAGAACTACCCGAATTGCATGCGATGTGTGATGACAATAAGTGTGATATTAACTTGGGAATACTGGACTTGATGAGTGTTATGGATAATACACTTTGAAATGATTTTAGCTTATGTGTTTACTTTTCTATGATTAGAAAATACCGCCTCGAAGAGTTACCCGCAGCAATAGTGGGGGGAGTGAAGCCCCAAGGGGCAGAGGCAGAGGCAGAGGCAGAGCACCAAGAACAAGTGATGCTCCTGCCAGTAACAATCAGGGTATAGGGAACGCTGATATGGCAGCCCTGATCGCGCAACAGTTGGCCACACTGATTCCTACTATCGTGGCCCAAGTGAGCGACACACTCCAACAACACCACCCTCACGGGGATGGTGGCAACGATGATAGAGACAATGGAGAAAGAGCCCATGGTGGGATCGAACCTGAGGTGGGAATGGAAACCCGACCGGAAACGAAAGCAACCAGGAGACCGGGAATGGTGGTACAGCCGGTATTGAGACTGGAGTTGTTAATGCACGTCGGGGTGTTCGTACAAAGAGTTTGTGGCTTGCAAACCGAGGGAATTCGATGGGAAAGGTGGGGCGATAGCCCTAACCAGGTGGCTGGAAAAGATGGAGGCAGTAATTGACATCAGCGAGTGCCTCGACAGCCAGAGAATCAAATATGCCACCTGTTCACTGCAGGGCAAGGCCCTAACCTGGTGGAACACCCAGGTTCAAGCTAGAGGACGAGAATCTGCGATGCAGATGTCATGGAATGAGTTTAAAGCGTTGATCACCGAGGAATACTGCCCCCTTAACGAAATGCAGAAATTAGAGCATGAGTTCTGGAATCATGCTATGGTGGGGGCCGGGCATGCAGCTTATACTGACCGTTTTCACGAGCTGGCAAGATTGGTTCCGCATCTGGTCATGCCGGAATCAAAGAGGATCGAGAGGTACATTTGGGGACTTGCGCCTCAAATTAGAGTAATGGTTACAGCAGCTGCTCCTCTTACTATTCAGAGCGCAATTCTGAAGGCTGACACTTTGACTGATGAGATGGTGAGAACAGGGGTTCTGGGCAGAGGAGCAGAGAAGCGAAAGGATGTTAGGGAATCGAGCCGGTCGAGTGCTGGGAAGTTTGATAAGAGGGTTAAGACAACCAGGAATTTTTTGGCCGTATCTCAGGCCAAGAGAGAGTATGTGGGGCCGCACCCCAAATGTGACAGGTGCAACTATCATTATCCCCCAGGAGTGCAGTGCCGGGTGTGCGCGAACTGTAGGCGCCCGGGACATTTGGCAAGAGACTGTAGAACTGCGCCGAATCTTGTAGCACCCGTCAACGCGGTTAACCCCGCTGGGAATGCAAGGGCTTGTTATGAGTGTGGAAGCCCTGATCATTACAGAAACATATGCCCCAGGCTGAATCGGGCACTGGGTCAGCAAGGAAACAACCAGCAGCAGGTGATGGCTATAGTTGGGAATCAAGGCCCGACCAATCAGGGGAATGCAGCTCGGGGACGTGCATTCGTCATTGGAGCCAATGATGCTCGTCAGGACCCGAATGTTGTCACGGGTACGCACTTACTCAATCATCACTTCGCATCTATATTATTTGATACTGGAGCAGACAATAGCTTTATTGTCAAGATCAGTGATCACAAGTTTGATGGTTTAGAGTGTAACGCAGCGGAATAAGATCAAGAATTAGACAAATTGTAGCAAGAATTTGATATTCGTATGCATTAAGAACAAATATGGATATAACGAGAGAATACATTTCTGTGACAAGGAATGTTTCAATTATACCAAATATTTCTGCTCAATCATTCACCAATTACAATAAGGTTGACACTCCTTATATAGAGTGCAATCACTGCTGTTATCACGGGATAGTGACAACTGGCAGATCTATTACAAAAATAACTAACACTTAACAAACTACTGAAATGTTCACAACTACTGAGAACATATCAGAGTGCTAAGTACAAAATATAAAACTGCTGAAACTAAACTACTGAAACTACAACGACTGAGGAACAAGCTCTTCAGTCGTTTTACAAAACTACTGAAAACATAAAACTACTGAAAGTAAACCGTCACAACTACTGAAGAAGTCCTCTTCAGCTGTTATGACAACGTCTGATACTTGGTCTTCAGCACTTGTGTCTTCAGACTTTGTCTTCAGCACTTGTGTCTTCAGACTTTGTCTTCAGCACTTGTGTCTTCAGACTTTGTCTTCAGCACTTGTCTTCAGACTTTGTCTTCAGCACTTGTCTTCAGACTTTGTAATCAGTTGTTGTCTTCAGCTGTTGTGGACTTCAGCGGTTGTTGTGACGTCTGTGGGACTTAAAGGTTTTTCTGATCCGGCTCATTGGTTCTTTTGGTCCAACAAACTCCCCCTAAACCAATGCAACCAAAACCTTTAACTTTATTGAGGTCCCACTTATTATTGGCAGAATGGTTGGTCTTTTTCCTTCTTGATCAGTTGAGAAGATGACCCATTATAAGCACTGGCCTGGGAATGAGTCTCTGATGATTTGGTTGGCAATGTATGGATGGGAGCTCTGTATTGGGGAATTGGACACTGAGCTGTTCCCCCATCCATGAGACTCACTTCCCATGTATAAGCCTGTAGGATTCTCTGGTGTATGCTCTGAGAAACATAATTTGTTCTTCCATGGTAAGATTTTCAGCTTCACCATCAAACAATCCTTCACGCCCATACAGCTATGAAATGTACTTAGCCTGTTTGCCATTTTTGAGCTCAACTGTTGTAATCTGTCGGTATGCAAACTCATCTGGGTGAGTACCTTCAAGTAACAGACTGAGCTCATTTTGTTTGAAGTTCTCAAGCCTCTTGTAGACTAACCCCTTTTTAATTACTCTGTTCTCTAACATCTTTTGGGGTGGCTGTTTAGTCTCATAGGCCTTCTTGAAATCTTCTACAATTTCCCAGGGTGATACTACCAGGACCACTGTGATCTCTTCATCTACGATCCTTTTTACTCGGCCCTTGTATATCGCAGGAATGTCTTTCTTCACAATTCTGTGAGCCACCCTAGGATCAGGCCATATTCTCACCTTTTCCTTTTGATATTGAAATGTGTTAGCAAGGGTGTACAATCTCAGAGCTTCTTTCTTCATACTGATTATTGATGAAGAAGCAGCATAAGTTTTGTCTATGCTTTTCAGCATCTCATCATCATGAAGCCTTTGCTGCTGTTCTTCTTCTATCTTTACTCTCACAGTTTCCATCTGTGAGGTGGGAGTGATGGGCATAGGTTTGGCTTTAGGCAAAGTTAGGACTGCGGAAAGAGGCAGCCTATCTTCTTCCTCATCATCCTCTTCTTCTTCTTCTTCTAGCCTCAACATCCTTCTCTTCTTCTTCTTGGGTGCATCATCAGCTGTTGGTTTTGAGGGTAAAGGAGTTGGTTTAGTGGGTTGTGGTAGTGGTGATTTTGAAGTGGGAAGTTTTGCAGGTTGTTCTAGCATTCTTGTAGTGAGTGAGGCTTTTGAGTGTTTTGCTAGTTCCTTTCTATTCCCAGCACCTGCCTCATTTAGTGCTTCAATCACCAATCCCTTAGTGTATGCTTCAGACGAACAGATCTTGGTGGTTATTGCCAAGATACTGTCCTTGGTCCATGACTTAATCTCGATCAATGATCTCCCAAGGTGCTTTGCAATGAATCTGATCATGATCTCTAGTCTTTCTCTTTCTAATGCATCATAAGTTGCCCATCTTGAGTTAATTTCTTCAACTTCAAGTCTCCTAATCTCTGAGTCAAGCTGTGTAGTATCGAACCCTTGTCTATACAGTTGATCAATAATGGAGTCCATTGATTTACTATGTGTAGCATCCGCCATTTTGATCATCTCATCGAGTTGGAGTTCTTTTTCTTTTCCTTCAATCTTCCTCTTCTTATATGTGATATAAAGTCTTTGTGACTTTCACCCACTTGATCAATGTCGGCTCCCTTCACAAACTCCTCTTCCTTCTCAGTCTCCTTTTCTTTCAGTATGCTCTTCCTCTTTGCTTTCACTGACTGACTCTCCCCCCTTTTTGGTTGCATTGGTTGCAAGGGTTTGAGTAGCAGAAAGCCTTGTGCTCACAGTCTCCTCCACCAGAGGTTGTATGATTGAGGGAAGCCTCTCATCCATGGTTTTGATCACAATGTCTGTGATCATTAGGGTGATGAGAGGTAGGGATTGCTGAAAGATAGCAGCTGTTTGCTCAGAGGGGTTCTGTCCCTGAGAAGCAGTGCCTGAAATAGAGGCTGGTGGGTTGGAAGTTTTGAGTGGCTGAGTGTGTGGGAGACCTTCAGGTGAAGGTGCCATCTGTGGGTTTATGTTGGTGGCAGATGGACTTGCTTCTTGAGAGAATTGGTCAAGTAGTCTTTGTAGTCTACGGACTTCTTCCTCAAGAATTGTGTTCTGGGCCAGAACATCATAAAAGAAGCCCAGGTCATCATCTGCAGATGCTGAATTACCTGACCTCCTGCTTGTAGCAGGATGTACATGCACTGGGTGTAGACCAGTTTTAGCATGTGCCCCTTTTTCTTGGAACTGGGGACTTCCAGCCTCAGGACGATGTCCTTCATCAGCTGTTGCCTCTGGTGAGGTCTTAGCAATGTTACCAGCCTCAGTCTGATCATGTGCTGATTCAGAAGAGGTGGCAGCCTCACCAGATATTCTGTCTCCATATCCACACCAGGAGACGAAACATTTAAACCCCGGTGCTGTGGGTTGTCAGAAGCATGTTGATCCTCTTCCTTAATGGTTGTGGTTGTCCCCTTTGTTGGTGTTTGGTGGGGAGGAGGAGAGGCATGCAGCTGAGTCAGCACGTTTGCAATTATAATAGTTGGACTTTGGGGGGCATTTGCATGGGGAGATGGGGTAAAATCAGTATGCACCTGGGGAGAATGGTGCTCTTCAATGGCAATCTCCTCAAATGAGGAAGATTCCAGATTAGTGGGTACCCCTTCTTTGGTTGCTGCAGGCTCCTTTTGAGAGGAATCCTGAGCGGCTGTGGCTGGTAGAGTCTCTGATACTGCTGGGGGTTTAAACCAGCAAGTATATCCTGCCTTGGTGGTACAGGAGCATCTTCAGGGGACTCATCTCCCTGAATAGCTGTTTTGGGGCGTTTGGTTTTTGTTTGGTGGGGACTCTGGATCTGGTGGTGGTGGCTGTGGGTTCCAGCTGCGTGGGTTTGCGCAGCTTGGCAGCCATTTTTAGTGATTGGTCAGAGTTGTGCCGGGAGTATACTTCAGGCAATACAGCCATAGCAGGGACTCCCAGGCCAACAAGTCCCTCAGCTTGAAGCTGGTTTTCAATTATGGCCATTATGAACCGAGGATATAATATCCAACGGTTAGCAAGTTGTTTTTGGGCCATATCCTTGAGCTCTAAAAATAGTATTTCAGAAAAATTTAAAGGTTGTTGCTCAAGGATGGAGTACATTACCTGTTGCCACCTTGTGGACATTTGATCCCATGATGAAGTCTTGGGGGCAAGGCAGACATTTACCATATGAAAGATGAGACGTTCGGCATCCTGGAAATGTTTCTTCAATATGGTAGATGCACTCAGGTTACCCTTGTATCCATGGTGGGCAAATGATAGATCTGTTGTGCCCTTTGGATAACCAGTTGGGAAAGTGGCATCATCCAGATTGAGGGTTTGGCGAAGAGTGTCTGGAGTAATGACCACTTTTTGACGATGGACAAACGATTGAAGAGACTCTGTGTCATTCTCCTCAGAGACAAGAGTGACGTTTGTCCAGAATTGGTTAAGAGATTCGGCATATATGGTGGGATTTAACAGAAAAGCCGTTTGGTAAGGTGACTGAACCATTAAATCAATGGCGTTGTGAAACTTGGTCCAGTATGGCGATTTTGTGAGATGTGCGACACAGTTGTGTCGTGGTTTTAGTTTGCATGGTCGCCATTGATGAAGAGAGGTTACAGAGTTTTTGAACGTTAGGTTTGAGAAGAGAGGAGAGAAAAACTCTGAAGGTGGGATAAGGTATTTAAAGGGTAGGGTTAGAAAACGACTGAAGGTTTTGGTGTTAGTCATCAGTTGTTGAAACTACTGATGACGTGGTATTAACTTTCAGAGGTTTGAAATGACTGACCGTATTGGTGTGATCAGCAGTTGTTATAAAACAACTGAAGACTTGGTTTTAACCGGCAGACGTTGAAACAGCTGAAGTCTCTGATTTAGTCATCAGTAGTTATAAAACTACTGAAGACAGTTTTGACTTCAGGTGGTGAAACAACTGAGGACATGGTGTTTGTCATCAGTAGTTGTGAAACTACTGAAGACAGTGGTTTTGTCATCAGTTGTTGTAAACAGCTGAAGACTTGGTGTTAGTCTTCAGTAGTTGTAAACTACTGAAGACATAGGTTTGGCTTCAGTTGTTTAGAAACAGCAGTTGTAGAAACAACTGAAGAGAAATTACTCATCAGCTGTTTTCGTCAATTCATAGCTTTTCAGCTGTTTCAGTCTGACCTCCACACTTACTCATCAGACTTAAATCTGAGTTTCAGAGGTTTCATTGGTCATCAGTACTTATCTGCATTTCTGACATCAGTAGTTGTAGCTACATCAGCTGTTGTGATTTCATCAGCTGTTGTAACTACATCAGCTGTTTTAACAAATAAAGTACTTCAGTACTTGTGAGGCATGTAGCCTTCAGTAGTTATAAAAACTACTGAGGGTAAAGGAACTCATCAGTACTTATATGTGACATGGTTACCAATGATCATCAGTACTTATTACTGAGATCATCAGTAGTTGTCACTTATTCTAGCTGCAGCATACCAAGCCTTAACACCAGGTTGTGGAAAGTTGAACTATCCAAAGGCTTAGTAAAAATGTCTGCAAGCTCATCAGCACTAGGAACAAATTTTGGATCAATCAGACCTTTTTCAAAACAATCTCTAATAAAATGGTGTCTGATTTCAATATGTTTAGTCCTAGAGTGCTGGACAGGATTCTTGACAATACAAAGAGCTGAAGAGCTGTCCATTAACAATGGAGTCTTAGTCTCTGTTATGCCATAATCCAATAATTGGTTTTGAAGCCAGAGTACCTGAGATGTACAGCTTGCAGCAGCAATGTACTCGGCTTCAGCAGTTGATGTAGCAACTGAGGTTTGTTTCTTACTCTGCCAAGAAATCAAACAGTTGCCTAGGAATTGACATCCACCAGAAGTTGATTTCCTGGTCAACTTACACCCTGCATAGTCACTGTCAGAAAAAGCAACTAATTTACCAGAATGTCTAGTAGAATACCATAAACCTAGAGATGGAGTGCCTTGCAGATATCTAAAGATCCTCTTGACTGCAATCAAATGAGACTCCTTAGGTGCAGCCTGAAATCTAGCACAAACACATGTAGCAAACATAATATCTGGTCTAGAAGCTGTTAAGTACATCAAGGACCCAATCATACATCTGTAAAGTGTTTCATCAACCACTTTACCTTTCTGATCTGTATCCAGTTGTGTGGTGTTGCACATGGGAGTAGAACAGGGCTTACAGTTTTGTAAATCAAACTTTTCCAAAAGATCTTTTGTGTATTTGGACTGATGAATGAAAATTCCATCAGCCTTTTGTTTGATTTGCAAACCCAGAAAGAACTGTAATTCTCCCATGGCACTCATTTCAAACTTCTGTTGCATCAACTTTGTAAAGGCATCACACAACTGTGGATCAGAGGATGCAAAAATAATATCATCTACATAAATTTGAACAAGTAGATTATGCTGCCCAGCTTTCTTAATGAATAAAGTCTTATCTATGGAGCCTCTAGTGAAATTATTTTCCAGAAGAAAGTTTGATAATGTCTCATACCAGGCTCTAGGAGCTTGTTTCAACCCATAAAGAGCCTTATCAAGCTTATACACCCAATTAGGATGTTTATTGTCCTCAAAACCTGGTGGTTGACATACATAAACCTCTTCTTTAATTTTCCCATACAAAAATGCACTTTTGACATCCATTTGAAAAACTTTAAGATTTTGATAAGCAGCATAAGCTAAAAACAATCGAATTGCTTCCAGTCTGGCTACAGGGGCAAAGGTTTCATCATAATCAATACCTTCTTCTTGTGCAAACCCCTGAACAACCAGTCTGGCCTTGTTCTTAACAATAAGCCCATTTTCATCAGTTTTGTTCCTAAACACCCATTTAGTGCCTATTGCACACTTACCTGGAGGTAGAGGAACCAGTTCCCACACTTGCTGTTTCTTGAACTGAAGAAGCTCAAGCTGCATGGCATCAACCCATCCATTGTCCTTTAAAGCAATGTGATAATTCTTTGGCTCTTGCTGACTGATGAAGAGAGCATAGAAGCAGAAATTTGACAATTGACTTCTTGTTGATACGCCAGCAGTGATATCACCAATGATTTGAGACATAGGGTGATTCTTCAGATCTTGGTACACAATGAGATCAGTGCAAGTGTTTGTAGCAGGCTCAGCAGCAACAGATGGTGATGGTGAAGCATTTCCTTGAAACCAATCAGTAGATGGTAATTCAAAGGAAGTTGAAGTTGTAGAAATCTCATCAGCATTTGTTGTGGATTGTGCTACTGGAGCTACAGGAACATCAGGTCTAGCTGAATCAGGCAGTTGATCACTAAACTTGAAGAGGTGAGTACTACTATCATCATCATCATCAGCACACCAGCAGTACCACCAGGTGGTGAACTGTTGACAGGAGCAACAGCAGGAGTTTGATAAGGAACATATTGCAGTATGTCCAAATCAAATATCTCCACAGGGCTTTGTGGAATCTTGTCCTTTGGAGATTCATTAAACTTAACATGTAGAGTCTCTTCAACCATCTTTGTTCTACAGTTGAAGACTCTGTATGCTTTGCAAGTTGATGAATAACCAACAAAGTACCCTGCATCCACCTTAGGATCAAATTTTTGGAGTTGATCCCGTGTGTTGAGAATGAAACAAGGACACCCAAAAGCTCTGAAGAATGAAATTAGAGGGGCCAAATGATGAAGAACTTCATATGGAGTCTTCATCAACCTCTGATTTACTAGAGCTCTATTTGTACATAGCAAGCTGTATTGACAGCTTCAGCCCAAAAAGTCATTGGCAGTCCAGAATCAGCCAACATGGACCTTGCAGCTTCAATAAGGGTCCTGTTCTTTCTCTCCACTACTCCATTTTGTTCAGGAGTTCTTGGAATGCTAAAATGCCTCTTGATTCCCTTTGAGAGGTAGAACTCATCAAGTGTATTGTTTCTGAATTCTGTTCCATTATCACTTCTAATACACTTGACTGAGAGGGAATACTGCTTCTCAACATACAACACAAAGTTGATAATCTTCTGAGCTGCCTCATCCTTTGAATGCAAGAAGAAAGTCCATACAAATCTGGAGTAATCATCCACAATTACCAGACAGTATTTCTTCTTAGCCATACTCATCACTCTCACAGGACCAAAGAGATCCATGTGAAGAAGCTGTAAGCAGGCAGTGGACTTAGGTTCTTCTATGGAGGGAAATGAAGCTTTGTGCTGTTTTTCCTTTTAAACAAGCAGTGCAGTTATCTTCACATTTGAACTCCTTCATAGGCAGTCCCCTTACTAAACCATGGTTTATCAGCTGATTTATGTTTTTGAGATTAACATGACCCAGCCTTCTATGCCATAGAGTAGATTCTTGAGGGGAAGCCTTGGAAAATAGGCAAGGATGGCCTTTGAGATCTATTTTCTTGGAAAGATCTAAGGCATACACTCTTCCTGTCCTGTTGGCCTTTAGGAGAGTGTATTCATCCAACACCTTATCAATCAAACTTAGAACTTTGGATGACAGAATCCGACAGTTCTGACTGGTGAAAAGAGCAACATGGCCTTTGTCACACATTTGACTGACACTCAAGAGGTTGTACTTGAGATTTTCCACATGGTTAACATCATCAAACTTTATTTCCCCATTGGAAACAAAGCCTTTGCCGATGATGTAACCCTTTGCATCATTGCCAAATGACACAAACCCCTTCCTTCCTTGAGAGTAGTCATTAAGAAGTGATCTGTTTCCTGTCATATGCATGGATCCTCCACTGTCTACATACCAGATGCCTCTGTGGCATGTTGAAGAACCCTGCAAAACAAAACAAATTAGTTAGATTTTGAGACCCAAACCTTTTTGGTTTTGGGCCTGTTCACATCAACAGATGGTAGACTAACAGGTTTGTTGGAAACAACAGCCTGAGAGGAAGAAGATGGTGAAGAAGAGGAATCCTTTGGCTTGGACCTCCTTTTCTGTGGTTTCAACATAGGAACATCTAATTGGTTAACTCTTCCCAATAGATGTTGAACCATCATAACCAGCTGTGTCTGATTTTGTGATAAAGCTTTCAGCTCTTCAGACACATTGGCATTGGAGTTTGATAAGTTCCTATGTTGCACCTTCTTCTTTTGAGCAATCTCAGCTGTTACCTGTTTAACCCCTTCCTTTTTGGATTTCTTTTTGGACTTAAGGGTTACAGGATTTGATGTTGCTGGTACAAATGTGGCTTCAAACTCAGTTTTCATTTTAACCATTTTCTCTTTAATTTCCTCTTTATGTTTGAGTTTGGATCCTCTTTTGTACCAACAATCATCTGTAAGATGATTGAACAAACCACATACTTCACATGGTTTCTTCTTCATCTTATGTTGATCATCAACTAAAGAGAATGAAACTACTGAAGACTTGCTCTTCAGTACTTTGGAAGCATTATTTGCTTTCTTGACTTCCTCTTTAGTAGTCTTCAAACTCTTTCTACTGACAGTTTTCTTCTCTTCAGTGCTGACAGTAGTTGGAGTTTGAACTTCAGGTGTTAAATCTTGCTCTCCAGTCCTTTCAGGACTTCCAGAAATAACTCCTGAGTTGATCAACTCTTTGATCATGTGAGTGTCAGCAATGGAACCATCAACATCAGCTGATTGGTTCTGAGAGGGCTTAGTGCTGACTTCTACTTTTGATGATGCTCTATCAAAAAGTGAATCACATGATGAGGTGGATTGGTTATTGCTTTCTCCATCAGATTTCACTTCTGCTCTTGAAGCAAAATCTGTAGGAGGAGCAGTGTGATTATAACCAATGCCAAACTTCACATTGGAAGCTGATTGCTTACTAAGAAGCATTTCAAAACCTTTGCATGATTGTACCCATCGATCACACTCTACTTGGGTGACTGCAAGGGTTTCTTTGAGACTTCTCTGGTCTTCCAGAATAACCTCTAGCTTGGCCTTTTCATCATTTAATTGGCATTTAAGCTTATAAATCTCATCACTTTTACTATTAAGAGCAGACTCATACTCAGCTTTTCTTTTGGAAATGGTTTTCTCAAACTCAAGTTTTTGATTTATTAATGCTACATTTGCCTCTCTAATAGAGACAAAGGCAGCTATGCATGATTCAGAACATAACTTGGCTTTAGCCTCTGAAGATACCTGAGTTACCTGTGAAGATGATGCATTTGAGCAGGAACCCTCAGTAGACTCCAGAGCCATAAGTGCCAGATTCCCAAAAGGACTGTCACCACCATGTTGATCAGCACCTGTGAACAGTTGTTCATGACCAGACATGTCATCTGGCAAACTGCTCCAGTCAACAACTCCAGGGGTGAAGAAGCTGTGTTGTTGAGGTTGAGGAGGTTGATGAGATGGTTGAGGTTCTGGTAGTGCATGAGGTTGTGGTACCATAGGAGCTTGAACTTGACTGGTTTGTGCATGTAATAACAAGGGTAAGGGTATGGCGTTTGACCCTGAGGAACAAAATATGCAGGAGATTGTGGTTGAGAATGATGACTAGAATTGACAGGATGTTGCCCTCTGTTTGTTGACTATTGCCAGGGAAAGTCACAAAAGGTGCAGAGGAATTAGATCCAGATGATCTACATTCTCTAGCAAAGTGTCCAAGCCTGTGGCATTTGTGACACCACCTCAACTTACTCTTGTCAAAACCAACTTTGGTTTTGCCAGAGAGTCCTGGGAACTTTCTTCCAGTTCTTTTGTAGAACTTCTGAGATCTGATATTTATCAAGGCCATTTGGCTCAAAATATCCATCTCTTCTAAGTCATCATCAGCAATCCCCTTGAGATCATCCATGATGAAGCATAATAGATTGTCATTATTACACCCAGTAAATTGACTATCAACACTCACAAATGCAGAATCAGAAATGTTGAAGAGAAATCAATATGCTCATCATACTGGCATTCAGATGAAGCATATTCTGACTCATGACTAACCAAGGCAGTGTTGCCTGGTACAAAGTCTTCAGTGAGCTTACCAGATGAAGACAGTTTTCGTTTCTGCTCTATCTCTCTCTCAAATGTGAGCAATTTCCCATGGAGTTGGGTGAGAGATAGTTTGTCCAAATTTGCACTGGAGCGTAGGACAATAGTATATGTGTCCCATCTCTCAGGCAGTGATCTGAGAAATCTGTTATTCATCTGGATATTGGTGTACTCATGTTTAACCATTTTTAATTCAGAGATCAAACAAGAGAACCGCTCAAACTGTTGAGTCAGTGTCTCACCCTTCCTATGAGAGAATGTCTCATATTGTTGGGCAAGGATCTCTCTATTATTTGCCAAGACCTCATCTGTTCCTCCAAATTGTTCTTTCAAGGCATTCCAGAGGTCATGGGCAGATTCATAATGCATTAGCCCAGAATAGATTTCATTGGGCAGTGCCATGGCCAGAATTCCATGGGCTTTTGCATCAATCTCAAACAATTTCTTATCCTCATCTGAGTATTGATCCCCCTCTTCGGAACCATTTGATTGGTTTCCGGGTTATTCACCATAGGCTTGTGTGGACCATGTACCACTGATGTCCAACAACCTGAGCTGTTAACAGACAGGTGATGGAGCATACGTCGTTGCCATATGTTATACTCATTCCTAACCAGCATTGGAGGCTTGGTTGAGGAACCAGTATTGTGAGGATCATTGGAAGGAGTAGTCATTTTAGGTCCAAAAACAATTTAATTCAAGCTTTTAAAAGATTTTACACAGACCACAACAGACTCAATGAAAACCAAGAATAAATCTCAGGATGAATGACCAAAAACACAGAAAATTCAATCTCTATAACGTTTCTTGCAAAAAAATGCTAATTCAATCAAACTTGGATCTTGAATAGCAGTTTCAATGATCAATTATTAGATCGATCAATGATTAACCTGCTCTGATACCATTTGTCAGGATCAGTGATCACAAGTTTGATGTTTAGAGTGTAACGCAGCGGAATAAGATCAAGAATTAGACAAATTGTAGCAAGAATTTGATATTCGTATGCATTAAAAAAAAATACTATGATGAGAATATATTTCTGTGACAAGGAATGTTTCAATTATACCAAATATTTCTGCTCAATCATTCACCATTACAATAAGGTTGACACTCCTTATATAGAGTGCAATCACTGCTGTTATCACGGGATAGTGACAACTGGCAGATCTATTACAAAAATAACTAACACTTAACAAACTACTGAAATGTTCACAACTACTGAGAACATATCAGAGTGCTAAGTACAAAATATAAAACTACTGAAACTAAACTACTGAAACTACAACGACTGAAGAACAAGCTCTTCAGTCGTTTTACAAAACTACTGAAAACATAAAACTACTGAAAGTAAACCGTCACAACTACTGAAGAAGTCCTCTTCAGCTGTTATGACAACGTCTGATACTTGGTCTTCAGCACTTGTGTCTTCAGACTTTGTCTTCAGCACTTGTGTCTTCAGACTTGTCTTCAGCACTTGTGTCTTCAGACTTTGTCTTCAGCACTTGTCTTCAGACTTGTCTTCAGCACTTGTCTTCAGACTTTGTAATCAGTTGTTGTCTTCAGCTGTTGTGGACTTCAGCGGTTGTTGTGACGTCTGTGGGACTTAAAGGTTTTTCTGATCCGGCTCATTGGTTCTTTTGGTCCAACATTTATATCTTCTGAGTTTGTGCAATTGCTTGATTTGAGTCCTAGTAGCTAGAAACTAGCTACTCTTCTGTAGAAATGGCCAATGGTAGAGTTGTTCAGGCTGATGAGATTATTAGGAAGTGCTCGTTAACATTGGAGATCCAGCTTTCGATAATAGATTTGATACCCTTCGAGCTTGGAAGCTTGAATGTGATTTTGGGCAGGATTGGTTTGTGCGCAAAACGAAGCAGAGATTGTCTGTCGGGACAAGTGGTACGAATCCCATGCCAAACGGGGAGGTACTCAAGTTTCAGGGAGAACGACCGGGAAGGAATTAAAGCTTATTACCTCATGAAAGCACGCCGAAGTTTTACGAAAGCAGTGCTACGCTTTTTCTGGCTCATGTGGTTGAAAAGAAGGACGAAGAGAGGAAACTGGTAGATATTCAGTGGTACGGGACTACCCAGATGTATTTCCTGATGACTTGTCTGGTTTGCCTCCTCCACGACAGTGTGGAATTCCGTATAGAGTTGGTTCCTGGAGCTACACCGGTAGCAAAGACGCCATATCGATTAGCGCCATCTGAGATGCAAGAGTTATCTAGTCAGTTACATGAACTATTGGAGAAGGGTTTTATTCGACCGAGTCATTCACTGTGGGAGCACCGGTGCTATTTTTTAAATAGAAGGATGGGTTTTTCCGTATGTGCATCGATTACCGTGAACTGAACAAGTTAACTGTGAAGAATCGATATCCTCTCCCCAGGATCGACGGCCTGTTTGATCAGCTACAAGGAGCTTCGTACTTCTCAAAGATCGATCTTTGTTCTGGATATCATCACCTAAGGGTTTTTGAGGACGACATACCGAAGACAGCGTTAAGGACTCGTTATGGGCACTATGAGTTCTTGGTCATGCCGTTCGAGCTGACTAACGCGCCAGCTGTGTTTATGGATCTAATGAATCGGGTGTGCAAACCTTACTTGGATAAGTTCGTGATCGTGTTCATAGACGATATACTTATCTACTCCCGATCAAAAGAGGATCACGAAGAACACCTTCCGGCAATTCTGGAGCTGCTACGGGAAGAGAAACGTTTCGCCAAATTTTCAAAGTGTGAATTTTGGTTGCGGGAAGTGAAGTTTTTGGGTCATGTTGTTAATGAGGACGGGATTCATGTAGATCCCGGCAAGATCAAAGCGGTGAAGAAATGGGATACGCCCCAGACACCATCAGAGATACGACAATTTTTAGGATTGGCCGGTTACTATCGTCGCTTCATCGTGAATTTTTCAAAGATCGCGCAACCATTAACCCTGCTTACTCAGAAAGACAAGAAGTTTGATTGGGGACATGCACAAGAACAAGCGTTCCAAACGTTGAAAGAGAAACTGTGCAACGTGCCTATATTGTCTCTCCCAGACGGAAGTGATGATTTTGTGGTATACTGAGATGCGTCACATCAAGGATTGGGATGTGTACTAATGCAGAAGGATAAGGTGATTGCCTACGCTTCGCGACAGCTTAAGGTGCATGAAAAGAACTACACAACTCATGATCTTGAGCTGGGCGCTGTAGTATTTGCACTCAAGATTTGGAGGCATTACCTGTATGGAACCAAATGCATCATTTTCACTGATCATAAGAGCCTCCAACATATTCTGGATCAGAAGGACTTAATATGCGCCAACGACGTTGGGTAGAGCTTCTTAGTGACTACGATTGTGAATCCGGTATCATCCGGGGAAAGCTAACGTGGTGGCTGATGCTTTAAGCCGTAAAGAACGTGTGAAACCACTACGTGCTCGAGCGTTGGGATTGACCATTCAAACAAACTTGAAAGCTCAGATCCAAATTGCACAAATTGAGGCATTGAAAGAAGAAAACCATGCGGGAGAAGAATTCCAAGGATTAGATAAATAGATGATTCGCAAGGATGACGGTATACAGTATTTCATGGATCGCATATGGGTACCCAGATGGGGAGGTGTACGTACCTTAGTCATGGATGAAGCCCACAAGACACGATATTCTATTCATTCTAGTGCAGACAAGATGTATCACGATCTCAAGGATCTGCACTGGTGGCCAGGCATGAAGAAAGACATTGCCTTATACGTCAGCAGATGCTTGACGTGTTCCAAAGTTAAAGCTGAACATCAGAAACCATCGGGATTATTACAACAACCTGAAATACCTGAGTGGAAATGGGAGAACATAGCTATGGATTTCATCACCAACTCCCTAGAACAAGCAGCTGTCATGACTCGATTTGGGTCATAGTAGATCGAATGACGAAATCAACACATTTCTTGCCTATCCGAGAAGACTACAAGATGGATAAGTTAGCGAAATTGTACATCAAAGAGGTCGTGACACGGCACGGGGTGCCGGTGTCAATCATATCCGACCGTGATAGCCGATTCACTTCATGATTTTGGCAGACACTACAGAAAGCGATGGGCACTCGATTAGACATGAGTACCGCCTATCACCCTCAGACAAATGGCCAAAGTGAACGAACTATACAGACGCTAGAAGACATGTTGAGAGCGTGTGTAATCGATTTTGGTGGTAGTTGGGATGCTCATCTACCGTTGATTGAGTTCTATACCACAACAACAGCTACCATACAAGCATGGGTGTGCTCCATTCGAAGCGTTGTATGGAAGGAAATGCAGATCTCCCGTTTGTTGGGCCGAGATTGGTGAAAGTCAACTAACAGGCCCAGAGATCATTCAAGAAACAACTGACAAGATCTTTCAAATCAAAGACCGATTAAAAGCTGCAAGAGATCGTCAAAAGAGCTATGCCGACAACCGTCGGAAGCCTCTAGAATTTAACGTTGGGGATCGAGTCTTACTTAAAGTCTCCCCTTGGAAAGGAGTCGTTCGATTTGGAAAGAAAGGGAAGTTAGCCCCAAGATACGTTGGACCATTCGAGATTACTGAAAGAATTGGTCCAGTGGCTTACCGATTAAGGTTGCCACAAGAACTCAGCGGTGTGCATGATACTTTTCACGCGTCAAACCTCAAGAAGTGTTTGGCCGACGAATCCCTTCACGTGCCAATTGAGGAAATCAAGATTGACGAAAAGCTTCATTTTGTTGAGGAACCCATTGAGATCATGGATCGAAAGGTCAAGCAACTGAAGCGCAGTAGAATACCTATTGTTCGTGTAAGGTGGAATTCAAAGCGAGGGCCAGAGTTTACATGGGAACGAGAAGATCAGATGAAACTCAAATATCCACATCTTTTCGAGGATGACACTCTTGGACCTAACTCCAGCTGAATTTCGGGACGGAATTCTCTCAACTGGGGGATACTGTGACATCCGTCACATTAAGGTCCGTCAATTAATGTGATTTTCCGTTAACTATTCTTTGATCGATCATTCCTCATCTTTATTAACTCTTTATGTGGATATCATGTGTGCCTTATCATCGTTGTACGTGTGTATTCGTTATAATCTTATGTTAACCTTAAAAACTTTTAAAACTTTATCTCCGAAACCGCCAAATATATCATTTTTATAAATAATTAACGTCACAAATAAAACCATTTTTAAGTTATAAATATCATTAAATACATTTCTATAATTAATGTAATTAACCTAATAAAGTCGTTTTTCAACCGAACCAAATTTGGGAAAACTCGGGGGTTAAGTGCAGGGACTAAACTTGTAATTTTGCAAACTTGGGCTGGGTATATAAACCCATTTCCCAGCCCTAATCTCTCATTCTCATCTTCTTGATCCTCTTCACTTTCTTCTTCACCTCTTCTCCATTCTAGCACCAAATCCAACCCGTTTGATCTCGTTTTCGTCGTCTAGACTCCATCTACAGCCTAGACTACTACTCCTTTCTAGCAGGTAGACTACCTTGGTTGTCCCTTTTTCTTGCCTTTTCATCAGGCTGTCCAAACTAGGGTTTCGGGTGTTCGGGTTCAACCCGAACACATAAGGTCGTATGGGTGCGTGTGAGGTCTTTCTGCTTGTGTTTCATTTTTGTGTATGCTTGTAGAGTGTTTCTGGAAGTCCTTGTGGTGTAAAACTCGCGTTTAGAGTAGCCGGGGGGCTGCTCAGCTCGACCACAGTCGCGATTATGCTGTCCAGGCGACTGGGTCTGTCATGCGATTGAGTCGTGCGACTGGGTGAGTCGTGCGACTGAACCATGCATCTGAGTCAATCGTGCGACTGAGTTGTGCGACTGGGCATGTCGTGCGACTGAGTCGTGCGACTGAGTCGTGCGACTGTGTGTATGTATGCGATTGAGTCATGCGTGCGAATGAATGTCTGCGATTGAGTCATGCGTATGAATGCTTGTGTGCTATTGAGTCAGGTGACCGACTGAGTGTATGAGAATGTGCGTGATTCGCACGACTGGAGCCCAGTCGCACGAATGAAGGTTCAATCGTACGAAAGTAGCTAATTCGTATGATTGGAGGTTGATTCGTGCGTATGGAGGTTGAGTCGTGCGATTGGGTGTTGTGTGGTACGACTGAATGCCAGTCATACGAATGAAGGCTCAATCGTACAAATGAAGCTAATTCGCACGATTGAGGGTTGATTCGTGCGTATGGAGGTTGTCGTGCGTCTGGTCTTGTCGTGCGACTGTAATTGTTGTGTGTGATTTCCTTCTTATGCGTGGTGTGAGTATGACGTGTGATGTTGAGGTAACATTAACACAGTTGCCATTGTTCGGCCACAAATATTAAAGTCAACGCTAAAAAGGGCACAAATACTATTCAAAACAAATTAAACTAACGCCTTACCATTATCGATCGACTTATAACTATGACATTTATCTAATACTTTTTCAATGACAACGAACCTTTTTACTCAATATCATCAACAATGACGACAATGTCTGTACTGGATCTACAAAAGGTCTAGTACGTGTGTCTCTTTGGTGAGTTACACGCGACCCATCCGATACAACCCGGACCGACCGATCATTATTATGCGATTTATTTCATATCATTAACGCTTAAAACAATAACCTTTCAATAGGTGTTTGACTGTTCATTTGCATTCAACATTTGGATACATTGATCTTACATACTTACCACTTAACAAGTGAGTTTCGTGGCCCCTTTTTTCGCTTATACAATATTTTAATCATTTACACTTGGGGGAAAGTATGCTCACCCATTTTCAATGTTGTACAACTTACTTACATTTACATACAATGAATCACGTGATACTGTGTTACAAGTACTTATCTGATACATGCTTGGGTCTGCTGTGTGGTTTTATCTTTGCAACTATTTAATTCCAGTATGGGAACCGACGGTTAGGTATTGGTAGTACTACTGGGTTAACACACCCCCACCCTCGTTCGATGTATACTAGTTGGTAGCCATCAGTGGCTAGGAACGAGCCCTTGGGTGAATAATGCGACAATGCGACATTTCTTTGTGTACGTCACTAGGTTTGGTTACAAAGCTCATGTCATGTGATTTTACTTGTGTATATAACTGTATTCACGGTATTCCATTACACTTACTTTATACAGCATCACTTACATTTTTATTACTTAAACCTGCGAGCTCACCAACATTTATGTTGACCGTTTTGAGCATATCTTTTCAGGTGATCATGCAAGTTCAGGAATCTAGGTGTGCTGCCTTAGTGGAGACCCTAGGATGCATTTTCAGGACTTAACATGTTTGACAAACAATTATTTTGAACAATGTTGATATGTGTAAACAATACAATCTTTGAAACTTGTTCCCGGGTTGTGGGAATTCATGTTACAATTTCATCTTATTTTGGTTATGTGAATCATTATCATGTTTATGCTTATGGCTATGTTGTCGTGAACATTGACTAAACAGGACACAAGTCCCCTTGTTGTCGGGTGTCGTCATGACACGCTTGTCATAATTATTTATATTGCATCTCTAGCGCGTACCATGTGTTATGACGATCCCGATCTCGTTACATCCCCGTGTTTCCGCTTTTAGCGGGGGTGTGACACCCACTTCATTAAAAATATGGTATACATTCTCGCATGTGATTATTTCAGATTGTTGGCTTAACTTCAACAAATAAGACATTTTGTATTGCTTTCGCGTTCATACGAAATGAGAAAAAAGATAATTTCAAGTGGGCTTTAAATTGTCTGAGAAAAACATTAGATGACTATATGGTACCACATGTCATAGTCACCGATAGAGAGTTGACATTAATGGATGCATGCCAAGTAATTATCCGGAAGCATCCCGATTGCTGTTGTAGATATCCATTGCCTTTCATAACCCCGTTATGGAATTTTCACAAAAGTAATAATGCGGCTGCGTGGGAAAGAATGTATGAGGAGAGGCTTCAAAGATATAGTCAATACATACTTCAAAATAAAAGTGTTACTCGTTTCAATATAGATTAGATTAGTATTATTTGTAACTATTCATATTATAAAGTTCAAAAACTATGAACTATATAAGTTTTATTGTTATTTCTAAACTTCAAATTATGAAAATTATAAAAATTATATGAACTATATAAAGTTCAAATATTTTATACTTATATATAATTTTTATCTTAAAGTTTTATAAAACTATATAATGTGATAGAAAAAGTTAATACATGTACATAAAAACTTAATAATATATAAATTATATAATTTAGTATAATTAATAGAAAAAGGGAAACAACCAATTTAGTATAATATAATTATGATAGAAAAAAAACGCCCATGTAATTATGAACGACCAGATTTACTATGTAGAAAAAGGGAAACAACCGACTTATTTAACTTGTAAACTGTCGTCTAACTAGACATAGAAAAGATTAATATAATTATAAATAAAATGTTAAAACATGTACATAAGTTTTATGTACATGTATCAACTTTTTCTATTTATACTTATATTAAATTATATAATTAGTATAATATAGATATATATAGAAAAATTTAATATAATAAACATAACAATATATATAAATTTAAAAATATATACTATAAATACAAAAGTTAACAAAAATATTAAAAATAATAAGCAACCGTTTACTACATATAAACTGCCGTTTATAACTCTGTAAACGACCGTTTACTACTCTGCAAACTGTAGTTTACTCTCAAGCAAACTGTAGTTTACATCCATGCAAACGACAATTTACTCTTTGACAAACGACCGTTTTTCCGAGATGTGTAAAATGCCGAATTTCTGGTGGATGGAACAAGGGCTCCTTATAAAATAATCTGGTTATTAGAGTTGACAATTTTGACATGATTGCTTGTGATATTGTTTGATTTGTTTTGTGTTTTATCTTGAATGGGTGAAATGAATTAGGTAAAAGGAAATGTCAAACGTTGAAAAGCAACAACATACATTTTTAATGCATACAACCTCCTACATAAATAACTTCGTAGATTTAGATTATTAGCATAATAAAATTGTTTTTACTATAAAACACTAATTAGTTATTGATAAAATTAAAAACAAGAAGCTAGAGATAAGAGACAAACTGATTTATGGATTATCTAGAAAACAATCGGTTGATAGGCTATATCATGAATCATCAATATTTAAAGTTACACAAATACTCCAAACAATATAAAGAAAACCCATATTAGTCCTATACATAGGTAAAGGTAATGGTTGCAACAACCTAGCGAAAGAGCTTCTCATGCTTAGGCTGGCATACACACTCATAAATCGTACCATCTGGCACACCCATTCGACATTCATTTTCCAAAAAGATAACCCCTTCACTCTAAACATTAGTGGTGTTCTTTAACTTCGTAAACTTAGAAACTCATATTTGCACAAACAACAAACGGTAACCAGAGAAGATACATCGACACGTGTTTAGTCATGACACAATAACCAAACAGAAGATATGAATACGGGAAACAATTCCAACGAGTCCTAGTTACAACCTAAACATGCAAGTATAGGACAAAATTTGAGAATAGGGCAAGATCCAGTTATGATGACCGAATTAAAAAAGTCAGGTAGTGACGTGGAGCATTCCTTACACTACCTAACCGGGGGTTAATGACATGGGTCTTCCTTTCATTAGCGAGGAATAATTCCTACAACAACGGATCGATATGGTGGTCAGGATTTGTTTTATGGCAAGAAATGAGTGGGAAATAGAGAAAGTACAAGAGATATTCATAGATGAAGACACCAGAATAACAGAGTAACATGGGGACAATCCCTATCCCCTTTTTGTTATACAACAAAGGTCAACTGCTTTAGCCTGAGTACCATGCTCACTCTAATATAGGAAATCACCAACACTATCTAATAGGATAAATACCTCACATGATATAGAAAAAATGGTTATCCACTCTAGTTCACTCTTGCTATTTTATTACTTGTGGGTCAGATAATGGCTAGTCTATATGTGTCAGATTCCAGGATTTGAAGACCCACAACATCCAACTATGTATGCAAATTGGATAAAGCTCTCTATGGGCTACATCAGGTACCTAGGCTGTGGTATGGACACTTTCTCAGTTTCTCTCCTAAGCATGGCTACACCAGAGGCACAATAGACAAACTTTGTTTATAGAAGTCTAGAAAGACATTTTGCTTGTACAAGTTTACATTGATGACATCATATTTGGTTCTCAAATGACAAGATGTGCAAGGACTTTGAAAGCATTATGAAGAGAAGTTTGAGATGGAGTTCCATGGGAAAAAATGGACTTTTTCCTTAGAATTCAGGTGAAGCAAATGAAGGATGGGTTTTTTTTATCAACTTCGTTATGTATGTAAATGATATTTTAGAAGGATTTGAAATGAAAGATTGTAAGCTAGCCAAAACACCTACACCCAAAATCACAACCTTTGTTCTGACTTTGAGGGGGGAGGATACTGATCAACATCAGTATAGGGCATAATAGGATCTCTAATGTATCTCACAACAAGTAGACCTGATATCATTATTGCAACGTGTATCTGTTCAGATATCAGGCTGCTCCAAAAGTGTCTCACCTAGTTGCTGCCAAAGAATTCTTAGATACCTCAAAGAAGCTCCCAAACTTGGTCTCTAGTATCCTACAAATCAGACTTCAATCTCTATGGCTACACTAACAATGACTATGGTGGCTGCATTATCAACAAGAAGTCCACATCCGGAGGATGTCAATTTCTTGGTGGAAGAATCATCTCCTGGCAATGTAAGAAGCAATCATGGTGTCTTTACATCAACTGCTGAAGCTAAATACATTGTTGCTGTAAGTTGTTGTGCTCAGCTGCTTTGGATTCTAAACTAGATGTTAGATTATGGCTTTCAACTTCATTCATGAGACCCCTATCCACATTGACAACGAGAGTGCCATCCTCTATTATAGAGAATCCGGTCAAGCACTCCAAGGCAAGCACATTGACATCAGGTATCATTTCATTCGAGATACTCAGGAGAAAAACTTGATTAAACTAGTCAAAGTTGACTCAAATGAACATTATGATGACTTATTCACCAAAGTTTTTATGAACAAAACTTTAAATTTTAATTATTGGGATGATAAGCATTGACTAGTTTCTCTTTTTAAAACCTCTTATAATATGTGTCTTGTTTATGTTTGTCCAGTTACAAAAGGTCTTTCTAAAAATATTCTAAGTATGAGCTCTTCCGAAAATATTTACCCTCGGAAGATATCTTTATCTATCTTTTGAAGGCAAATTCCTTTGAACAAGTATTTCTCCTCTCGAAGAGTTTTTAGTCTCGGAAGAACATTTGATCTATGTCAAATATACTTCCGACGAAACTTTAAACTTTTTCCCTCGGAAGACCATCTACTCTCGGAAGCAAATTTTTCTTCAGACATAATTTGCATTCGGAAGTAAGTTTGGTTTCGGAAGAAATTACTTTCGGAAAACTTTTTCTCTCGGAAGAAAGCCTACTGTGTAATGGAAATCTTTGTGCCCTATTTTGTAAAAAGGTAAGATTTTATTAATGATGTCGGAATATTTTAAATGGTTTATCCTTACCGCCCCTGTCACATCATCACCTAAACTGTCCTTTCACCCTTATCCATCTGACATTTTACCCACATCTAAATCTTCCGACTATTCTTTTCTTAATCTTTTTCACAAGCCCTAAATTTCCAGCATCTTATTTGCAACTCACTCTCTCCCAAATTACTTTGATTCCTCCTGTTCTTTCGAAACATTGCCCTAAATCCTTAGCTTAACCAGTCACACTCCTTGATTCTTCCAAGGATGTTAACTTTGCCCCCATCATCCAGTTTCTAATCCAATCCACCTATTTCACAACCATTCACCGCCCTCACTGTAAACCCACTGTTTACTACTCCAACCATATGGCCGAATTTTGAGCAAATGGTCAAAGCGACACACTGAATGGAGTAAGGTTATCAAACGAGGATTTGCAGACAGACTGATCATATCTAAACAAACCATCAGGGAGCATCTGGAGCTTCATGATGAAGGCGCTCCCACGAATTTTCTAAGTCTGATCTTGAAGACACATCGCCCAAATGGGATATGGTAGAGATAGAGCAGGTCGATAGTGTATAAATTCAACTTCTCTTACATTGGAAGTTCTTGCTTCATATTGCTCTCCACTATCTTTCAAACAAATCAGGAGGGTGGATCAAATTCCCTATGATCTGGGATGTCTTATTCATGGATTGGTCAGAGACCTCAGATTCACTTATTCCAAATTTTTGTTGAATACCCTACAAGGAAATCTCCACAGGGAACTATTCTACATGTATCCCAAGTTTATTCAACACATCATCAACTATGAGATGGATAAGACAACTTCAGCTTTAAGCAACCTTCTGTCTCTCACATGAGGCCGGGCATCTTCAAAATCCTGAAAAGGGTGTCCACAAACTTCTCTGGAAGATTTACTAACCTTCTATTTGTAAGGCCCCGTTCCCGGGACGCTTACAGTTGGCCATTCATCGCGCATAAAACATATAATTACATTTGTCTCATAAAAATATTGCAGCGGAAACATTCAAAAATGACATCTCATTTCATTATAAACACTTTTGCCAAATAAGACATCATTATCCGATTACAAATACTAATGTTTGCATTACATCACAAAAGCTTTATAAATGGATGCCGTCCAAAAGAGTTGAGTAGTCTCGCGGTGCCATCCTCAGTAAACATTACCTGCCAACTGGAAAACATATAAAAAGTCAGCGTTGCTGAGTGAGTTCTAGTTTTATTATAAAACATACTTTACTTTCATATAAAACCATTCATTACTTTTGTATGATCACACATCATACGTACGCATAGATAGTATCATTATTATCTTCTTCATTCATTCATTCATTCGTTCGTTCCATATAACTTTACTTGCGCATCGGACTCATCAGTACCAATACCATGTGCTACACACCGATCAGTCTTAGCTACTGGGCCGAAGTCAATAAATGAACAGCTAAACGTATGCCAGCAGTACTAGGGGTAAGCGGTAGAGGTTCTACATAAATGGTCAATCACAAAGAAGGACCCGTTATCCGATGCATGCAAGACTTTTCATTTCTTTCCACTTTATGTTTCATAATACTTCATTTCATTCATAACATAATACGTAAAGCCATAGGAAAGATAAACATACATCATACTAAGGATCATTAACATGCACCAACATCACGCCATACAGGGCAACATCATACATACATAACATGCATCATGCGTAAACATGCAACATCATTATCACTATGCCCTACATGCTTTCTAAGGCCATAACAGTTATCTTACATGCTCTTATGGGAACCTTTACGTCAAAACTTACATCTGCACTTTCCCCCGAAAGTCAGAAGTCTAACTACACTTTCCTTCGGGTGCAACAGCCCTATTCGTGCGTATGGACACCCTTCAATCGCATGGCATCCATGCGACTGAACATTATGCGATTGGACTCATGCGGATGGACATCTATGCGAATGAACATTCAGTCGTGCGTATGGACCTCATGCGGATGAAACTAATGCGAATGAATACCTATGCGACTGACCTCTTGCGAATGGACTCACGCGACTAAGCACCTATGCGACTGGACCCTCAGTCGTATGACTCCCCATGCGATTGGACTCCCAATTGTGCGAATGAAACCTTAGTCGTGCGATTGAACCCTCAATCGTGCGAATGAATCCCAATCGTGCGAATGACCCTCAATCGCCTCTCAATCGGCCGTATGGCCTTCATTCGGTCACATAGCCCTAGCTAATGCAGAATGGAGTTCATCCCGAACCCAATCTATCATTTTTGGCCTCCAAGCTCATCCAAACCCATTCTAAGCCTAAATCAACCATCCTAGACCTTAGGAATGCATACCACAACACCATACAAGCACACACAAGCCCGCAAAACATACACGAAACACATAACACATATCACACCCAAATGGGTCAAACACACACACACACACAAAAACGGGGTTTTTAATGTTCTCCAGCCCCAAAATCGGTTGAAAACAAGTAAAAGTGGGGTCCTAGAACTCACACAAACGAGCACAACGACAAGGGCTTCGATTTGGCTTGCTACACAACGAGTTTGGCCACCCGAATACCGACCCCTTTTTCCTCTTTTCTTCTTCTTTCTCTCTTCTCCTCTCATTAGATGGCTAAAATATGAGTGTGGGGGTGAGGGTAAGGGCTGCCCTCTCCCTTAATACTCCCACTCACCCGTCTTTCTTTCGTTGGCGAGTTTGTGTTAGGACCTGGTATTTGAACGAAAATACCTAGTGATTAGCGTGTTAACCAAATCAAATAGTGCGGAATCCTATTTGATTGGCGATCCAATCAGTGAGAACACACGAAGAATCAATCAAGAATTGAATCTAACGTTAGAAGTCGATTGGGAATCGATCTAATGTGTTCTGTGAACTTGGAGAACGATTTGGGAGGTCTCTGGACGGCTAGGGTACGTCTGGAATCGTAATGGTATGAATGCTTACGTTTTTCCACGAATTGGGTCTATTTATAGGTTAGTATTGTTCAATCGTGCGACTGGGCCATAAGTATGGTTCAGTCGTGCGATTGAACCATGCGGTTGATTCATCCGCAAGACTGAGTGTTCAGTCGTGCGACTGAGCCTATCTTATGTGTCAATCATACGACTGATCCAGTCTCCTGGTTCAGTCGTGCGATTGAGTCAATCGTATGAAGTTATGCATGCGTATGGTCCATTCGCATGGGCCATTCGCATGAGAACTTCATTAAGTTAAGTTTGAATGTTTTAATTAATATAACATTATGTTTAACTATTCAAACAATCATAAACCCAATTAATTAACTCAATAACGACTCATTAATGGAATATTAGACCTTACAAATCACAAACAATCCATATCATTTCATTAATCATTACATATTACATCATAATCAGATAGACAAGATCTATTACATTACAAATCATGATCTAGGGACATACATGCATCAACAAACTCCCCCTTGGACCTAGATCTCTCTAATCTCTTGTCTTCTGCATAACCTCCTTGTACTTCTTGTACTTCTCCTCTTTTGTGACTCCCGCGTGAATCTCAAACGCGAAGTAGAGTCGTATAACATTTTGGAACTGGAGGGCTTGTACAATATCTTGCGTGTCATAGAACAGTGGCCACTTGTATAATGTATAGACATCATTAGCCGACAAGTTAGTAAGCCACATCGGGTCGAATACCCTGATTGTATCCATTTGTCCCTCTTTGCTTAGGACTATGACCGCTTCAGCTGTTCTCCAATCATAGTACCACCATTTGAAGTGTGGAGTGAAGTCCTGTGGCATTTCCCCGAGTGGGATTCTCGACATTGTGCGCGGAGGACTCCACTTCAACACTATCTTGGGTTTGCCAGTAATGGCATCAACCTCAGACGTTCTTATGTACCTAGTAGGCTGTTGGGGTCTGAAGTTAACCCATCTGGTGTGGTACTCCTTCTTAAGGGCAGCCTCGAACCAGCCTGACATCTTCCTCGGGTCAGCATACAAAAGCTTTAGCTTAGCCAGCTGGTTGAGCTCAAAACCTGGTAGAGTCTTCAGATCATGTGGGAATCTGAAGTACTCTATGCCCTGTTCTCTCTTAACTGCATAAGCATTAAGATCATCAAAATAAGCCCATGCTATAATCCTGCCTGACACCTTGTGGTGTTTCTTGACTTTGTAGAGCTTAGTGTAGGCATCTTTCTTCGGTGCAGCACGTTGGGCTCTCACTTCTTCAAAACATGCAGCCCACTCAGCCTTTCGAATGTCAACATCATCATTTGAGGCTTAGGCTGTCCCTTCTGCCTTCTCACTTTCCTGCTCCGTCTTGTTCAACACCTTAAAAGTATCACTGACGAGGGACTCACCCAGATTGGGGACCACATTACCCTCGTTGTCAGCATACTGAGGGTACTCCTCTGCAGTGATATCTTCGACCTCGACTTCATCAACATCGTTGAGCTCTTCATCACTAGTCGAATCAACTGTTGGAGCATCTTTGACTATTTCATCCGGATTGAGCTTGAAGATCTCTGCGAGTTGCTCGTTAGATAGGTCATGAATTATTTCCCCTTCTTCAGGGGTATAACTCACAGACCTTCTTACGATCCCTTGCAGATCAAGAATCATGGTTAGTTGAGTCTTGACCTGTTGGAGGGGAGCAACATCAAACTCATCTCTTTGATAATTTGGATCTGTTTGATTTGTACAATCAACACATAAATCATTAGTAAGTAATCAAACAGAAGTACATTGACTTAATATATAAACATTCAAGACATTGTTTTTCAGTACATGATTCAAACACAAAAATAAATAAATACATAAAACATCTAGTCTGTACTTTTATCTTGAATCAACGTCTCATCACCCGGAGGAGCAGAGGTGGTAGCTGACTGGTCCTGTCTGTTCTTCGACCTTCTTTCTTGACCTGAAGCAGAGGCCGATGCAGCGGCATCCCCTCCTTCTGCTTCGTCATCATCATCCTTTCCCTCTGTCCTCTCTTCGTCTGTTTCCTCCTCATCCTCAGTATCCTCCTCATCCTCATCATCATCTTCATCATCATCATCATCACCATCTCCATCATCTCCATCCCCTTCCTTGATCTTTAAGGGCTCATCCTTTGATCCCTTGAGCCACAGCATGATGGTCTTGTTGGTGGTCTCCAACTCCTCTATCCTTTTAGCTGATTGAGCATGCTGCTCCTGGAGTTGGGACATCTCTACTCTCTGTGCATCCATCAGCTGGGTCTGCTGCTCTATAACACGAGCCTGCTCGGCCATCTGTTGAGACTGGGCAGCAGTCAGGTCGGTAAGCTGGCGTATATGTGCAGCTTTCTCCTCGTCGGCAGCTAGTAAGCGCATCACCATACGGTTTAGCGCCGACAACTGTTCCTCTACCCCGATTGGAGGTAGAGGTGATCCATACATGTGTGAGGACTGGGCTGACGGTCCTGCATGATGTGAGGTGGTGGTGGTGGTGGCTGTAGTGAAGATGGGTCGGTAAAATGGTGAAGGTGATGTGGGTGTAAATGGTATGGTGGTGGATGGGAAATGTACTGTAGTGGTAGGTATGGTGGTGGCTGTGGTAGCAGTGGTGGATGTGGTGGCTGTGGTGGTGGATGGTATATCAGTGTAGGTGGTAGTGGTGGCTGTGGTGGTGGATGTAAAGGCTACAGTAGTAACGAAGGTCAACCGACGCTTCTTCTTCTTCAGTCCATGGGGTTGAGCCATCCTCTTCCTCCTCGTCCCTGTGGAGGTGGATGCTCCCCCTACAACCCTGCCTGCTGAACTCGGAGCATAACTCGGGTCAGTCTCAGTCTCTCTGGAGTCTCTTGGGTGTTCACCAACCACCCGTAGCCCGTGTTCTGTGGGAACAACCTTGCTTCCCACAGTTCGCGTGAGGGGCTCCTCATCAGACTCCTCCTCCTCCTCAGCACCAACAACAAACTCCTAATGAAATCCGGCTGTCTCAGCAACATCTCCGGCTGGGGCAGACACCGGGGGAATAACATCAGACACAGTGCCTCTCGGTGGATCAGGCATATCGTCCCCGGCGTCTCCATTATCATCATCATCCGAGTCAATCTCTGGAAGTAACAGCCTCTCATCATCAGAGTCACTGTCCTCATGACGCCATTTGCGTCTGCCTGGTGCTACATACCTCTCGTTGGCCAGGTGGCCAATCAATCTTTTAACTTGGGGCTTCACCTACTTCCCCCTATAAACCCTCATCCGACCCAGAGTCGTATCATCCATGATCTCTAGAGCCACTGCATCATGACTCTCTTTGGGCAGATGTGGCAGCTTCTCGTTAAAGATGAGCTGTAAGAACCTGGGGTACATACAAAACCCCTCCTTTCCCTTTGCCTCCAAGTTCTCCACCAGATAGGAGAATATCATGCTAGAAAAACTGAAGGGGTGGTTCATTACCAGTGCCACGTAGGCATTTTGGATCTGGTCTGAGAGGTCGTCGAACCCACCCCTCCTCGATGCAACGCACTTAAGGATCACGTGTGCTAAGTACTTGTACTGGGGGCACAGGTTGCTCTTGTTGAGCACACCTGAGTTTATGTCCCCAGCGTACTTTATCCTCAGAAAGCATCCTCTCACGGTCAGTGGATGTAATCTGGTAGGATGATCAGTATCATCCCCAAACTCTAGGACCCTCTGGATGTGGCAGCAGTGATCTCGATATCCTGACCCAGTATAGAGCTCCTTATGCTGTAGGGCTCACGGGAGCGGTCCACAGAGGCATTCTCCCAGAAAGCCTGATGTAGTGATCTGTATGGCGTGCAAGGAGTGGAGATAGCCTTATGAATCCGGGACCGTCTAAGAAAGGCTATAATATCGGTGAACTCGGCCCCGTTCCTGGTAGTGTGATCCAAATGAGCACAGATGTTGTGCTTTGGATTTATGGACCATCTCTCAGCCATTATCCTGAAAAACACATGACATAGAACCATTAGTACATAATACATGAAAATTCTGTTCTAAGTGTAATGTTGAAATTCATTCTGATTCATTCGTGCGAATGAATCATGCGACTGAAGTCAGTCGGCTGTCCTTTCATGCGACTGAGCTCATTCTGGTCAATGTGACATGCGATTGGGTTCAGTCTACTGACTGAGTCTGCGAATGATTCAGTCGGCCGACTGAGCTCAATCGCATGGTTCATTCGGGCGATTTACCCAATCGCAAGTTTCAATCGTGCGATTGGAGTTCATCCGGGCGACCAGTCGCCTGTCATGTAGTTCAGTCGCCAATCGTTCGAATCTTTAACAAAACATGTGTTTTAACATAGATAACCGGTTCAATAGACTCGCATTCTTGTTACTAATAACCTATTAGACTTAATTTTAATGTTTTGCATAGTTTTTGTAGGTTATTAGGTCTTTTAAGTCTCGGTTCTTGTTATACAGTAGAATAACCAAATTAGGGTTTGAATCCTTCAAGTTTTGGGAACATGGAGCTTCAAACTACCTGTATAATCAATAGCGAGAGTCAGTGAATCAAGATCAAGACGAAAACAAAGTCTAATGAAAATTTGGCAGCGTAACGGTAGGGTGTGCGATTTGAGAGCGATTGGGGTGTGATGAATGAAATGCGATCGACTGTGCCCTTTAAACTGAAGCTGAGTTCAATCGGCCGACTGGCATCAGTCGCTCAGTTCATTCGGGCGACTAAGGCTCAATCGTGCGATTGGCCCAGTCAGTCGCATGCTGTTGACCGACTGAGGTTCAGTCGGTCGACTGACTCAGTCGTGCCTTTCATTCGCATGTTCAGTTGACCGAATGAGTCTCAGTCGGTCGACTGACTCATTCGCCCCCTTCCAATCGGTCGAATGGGTCATTCTGATAAGCCATTCGTGTGAATGGCTCAATCTCATGTCCATTCGTGCGAGTGGAAGCCATTCGCATGGTTGGTCCATTCTCATGGTCCAATCGTGCGAATGGGTCACACTTAGTTAATTTTCTGCAATTTTTACCAATTTACATTTAAAACCCTTTTAACTTTTGAAATTAACGTTATGAGCTTTTGATCATCTCAGACATGATCATTTTAACTTGAAAACCTTTTGATCACCTCAGACGTGATCCTTTTAAACAATTTAGTCACCTCAGACGTGACCCTTTTAAACACTTTGTCACCTCAGACGTGACTGTTTTAAACTTTCAAAGCACATGTGGTCATCTCAGACATGACCCTTTTAGTGAGTTGATTCCTTACTGATTTTCCTGATGTAGTCCGACAAACTAACAAACTAAAACTACTAACTAACTTAGAAAATTTAAACTAAATACTCAAAACAAGACTTGTTTTTGGCTTTTTGTGAGATAAATCCTAAGATGGACATCTACGGGATTTGGTTCCGGAATAGACAGCTTCAACTTGGATTGACCACACCTGGACCAATTCAATTTTGGAATCATACAGGCAAGTCAAATCATTTGGGACTTGTTATCAAAATCTTTTGATGCTCAATTCTTGGTGTTCATCCAGAGTCATTAGCAACTTAAGGAAATCATACTGGAACTCTTAGATTTTCACATTGATTTGAACTTTTGAGAATTGCAGCCACAATGATTGTCAATATGTTTGTCCACTTAAATCCATACACAGACTTTTGACACAGACTGGTGATTGATTTAGGTTTAATTATTTCAACTAACATTTGTGGATCCCACACTTATATGGTAATCAACATTCCTCAGGAGCTTTTGAGCGGTCTACGGGTATTATTACAAGAAGAGACTATTCTTAGAGCTTTCAAAGAGAAGCCAGTCCTCAGGTCAGTGCCATCGCACAGCAGAGAGGCGGCAAACAACAATGAATTCTAGAATATCTAGGTTATGCTTATCCTCAGGTCAGTGCCATCGCACAGCAGAGAGGCACACAACCTATCTCCTTGTTAGAGCAGCTTATTTTATTTTGCACAAAATGCACCAACAACATAAGTCATTAGCTTTATAGCATTTGTCTTTCATTTTTTTCTTGCTTTGCTCTAATTATGGTCATCCGCACACATTTGTGGCGTTTACATGCTCATTACCCCTTATTGGAATATTGTTGATTGTGTTAACCAGTGATAAGATGGAAGCCCACAGTCAGTTGAACAACTTAGTTTGATCTTGAGATCACCAGTCAGGTCTAATCATCTATTGTGTTGAATCTACCGACATATCATTTGTGGTCTAGCAACCTCTAGGTCTACTTTCTTTGTGTTACCTTAGGAGTTACCAGTTTTCTATCATCTTCCCTTTTGTATTGCCTAGACTACACAGACTTATACTTTAAATTTTTGCATCTTTTCAAAACTTAAATTTTTAAAGTCCCTCTTGATTTGTTCCTGTGTACTATCATTTTCCAAAGGTTTTGAATCGGTATCACAGATACGATCTACCTTATATCAGCTATCCACTCCTTCTCCCTCGTTTTTTTTAATGTTAACTTGCTGACATATTCTCCCCCTAAAATACTAAAATCATTACTGGTTTAATTATTTTAGGATTTTAATAAACAGCAAAATAACATGAGTTTAAATTAAACAGACGAAAATAAACAGATAAAATAAAATAAAATAAAAAACTTTAACTAAACTACATCGGACTACACATTATCATCATCAGGAATAACCTCACTTTTCTTTTTAACGCCGTTGACCTCTAGCAAATATTGAAAACGTGGTTTATCAAAGGCTTTAGTATAGAGGTCAGCGCGTTGAAAATCAGTATTAATTTTTACCACATCAATTAAGTTCTTTTCAAAACAGTCTCTTATGAAATGGTATTTAATACCGATGTGTTTGGTCTTTGGATGTTGGACCGGATTTTTAGTTACTGCAATTGCAGCAGAGTTATCAACAAAAATAGGAGTAGAAGAGAACTTTAAACCGTAATCCCGCATTTGCTGTTGAATCCAGATGATTTGTGAACAGCAACTTGCAGCAGCAACATACTCAGCTTCACAGGTTGACAATGCAACCGATGTCTGCTTCTTACACTGCCAGGTAACTAATCTTCTCCCAAAGAATTGACACCCTGCTGATGTAGACTTGTAGTTCATCTTGCAGCCCCCGTAATCCGAGTCACTATACGCGGTAAGCTCAAAGTCATCATCATGAGGGTACCACAACCCAAGTGTGGGTGTACCCTTCAGATAACGAAAAATCCTCTTGACCCCGATCAGATGGTTGACCTTAGGTTTAGCCTGATATCTAGAACATAAACATGTAGCATACATGATATCAGGTCTTGAGGCAGTGAGATACATGAGGGATCCAATCATTCCTCGGTACATCGTGGCATCTACAAGATCTCCATTCTCATCAGGTGCTATATCGTGATTCGTAGCAAGTGGAGTCCCAGCAGCAGAAGCATTCTCCATGTCAAAGCGACTGAGAATGTCTCCTACATACTTGGTCTGATGTAGAAAGATCCCATTTGGTGTCTGATCCACCTGTAACCCGAGAAAGAACTTCATCTCCCCCATAGCACTCATCTCAAACTCTTTCTTCATAACTGCTTCAAACTCTTTGCATAACTCTTCGTTCTTTGAACCGAAGATTATGTCATCAACATAGATCTGTACGAGCAGTAGGTCGCCATCCTTTTCTTTAATAAACAGCAGTCAATGACTCCCCTGCGAAAGCCGTGTTTCACAAGATGAGTCGAGAGTTTCTCATACCAAGCTCTTGGAGCTTGATGAAGCCCGTATAAAGCCTTGTCGAGCTTGTAAACTCTATCCCGATGATAAGGATCTTCAAATCCCTCGGGTTGACTGACATAGACTGTTTCTCTGATTTCCCCATGAAGGAATGCACTCTTCACATCTAATTGGTAGACTTTAATCTTCATGTACGATGCATAGGCAAGGAAGATACGAATGGCTTCCATCCTTGCCACGGGTGCAAACACCTCATTGTAGTCAATCCCCTCGACTTGGCGAAAACCTTGAACCACCAATCGAGCTTTGTTCCTGATAATGACCCCTTGGTCATCCTTCTTGCATTTCAGTACCCATTTGGTGCCAATGACTTTAGCACCTTTAGGTCTATCAACCAGAGTCCATACACCTAACTTCTTGAACTGAAGAAGTTCTTCTTGCATGGCACTCACCCACGCCTCATCATTTAGTGCCTCACTGACATATTTTGGCTCAACCTGCGAGACAAAACATCGATAAGCACCATCATGAATGTAACCCTTCTCCATAACCGAGGCGTAATCAGCTGAGTATAGCTGATTTCGGGTTTGTACTCCTGATCTGACATCCCCAATGACATTGTCAAGGGGATGATAGACGTTTAGTCGTGATCCTGGAGTAGTAGGAACAGCTACCTCAGAGCCAAGATTATGAACATTTGGTTCTGCATCTGAGGTAGTTGGAGTTTGAGGTTCCGAAGTCGAAGGTGCATCACTGGTAGATGCTTGTGGACTTTCAGGAACTGGAACCTGTTCCTCCTGACTGTTCTGGTCATCTGCTTCAGCTTCATCTTCAGAGGAGGAGTCACTGTCATCGACTACTCCCCCTGACTGAGTAGATGATTCTCCCTGTGAGCTAGATGGTGTATTCAGGATATCATACATCATCCTAGTAGCTAACTCATCATCCGAGGGAGAGAGAGGGATGTTGAAGGACTTGAAGAATCCATCATAGTCGAAGAAGTAGGCGGGTCCTTTGCCTGTAGGTGGTGTGGTATATCGCTGAACGTCAACATTACACCACACTTCTACAAGACCCGTTGAGTTGTTGTAAACTCGCTTGTTCGGTATGTTGTATCCTAGAAAGATTCCTTCATCCGCCTTCTCGCTGAATTTGCCTTCTTGTGTCTTCTTCAAAGTGTGCACGGCGCGCCAAACGGTTGAAGATACTCCAAATTCGGTTTGCGTCTTTGTAGTAGCTCATAACATGTCTTTCCGTGGCGCTTGACTATCAGGACTCGATTCAGTGTATAACATGCATTTGCCACTGCCTCATTCCAGAATTGGATAGGCAGTTTCGAGTCTGCCAGCATAGTCCGTGCTGTCTCTATCAAGCTTCTGTTCTTTCTCTCAGCAACGCCATTCATCTGAGGCGTGTAGGCAGAAGTGAATTGATGCACAATTCCCTTTTCCTTGCAGTATGCCTCCATCCACTGGTTCTTGAATTCTGTCCCGTTGTCTGAGCGTACTTGTCTAACCTTCAGCTTGTAGAGAGATTCCAGTGTGGTTACTAACTCCTTGAATGACTCAAATGTTTCTGATTTGGATTTCAGAAACATTACCCAAGTGAACCTTGAGTAGTCATCAGTGACCACAAAACAGTACAAGTCGCCTGCAATGCTCTTTGTACTGACTGGACCAAACAGATCCATGTGAAGAAGTTCAAGAGGAAGTTCTATTGAATGAACTTTCTTTTCCTTATGAGACTTCTTTGTCTGTTTGCCTTTCTTGCAAGCTACACAAAAGTCAGGAAGCTGGAAGTTCTTGACATTAACTCCTCTCACCAAATCCTTCTGAATCAAATGATTCATCTTCCTTTGACTAATGTGTCCCATTCTCCTATGCCAGGAGATGGAATCCTTCTCAGTAGCTTTAGATAGAAAGCACTGAACCTCATGATCCGTTGTAGCAGCTGTTGACAGATCCAAGACATAAAGGTCTTTATATCTTGAAGCAGTCATCAGAACTTGGTCCTCTGGGATCACGTAGTCTTTCTTCAGCACGTAACACTTCTTGTTGTCGAAGATGACCTTAAATCCTTTATCACAGATTTGGGAAACAGAAAGTAAGTTATTTTGAAGTTGTTGAACGTAGTTCACCTTATCAAACTTAACTTTCTGATTTCCCACTTCTCCCTGAGCTGTGATATAGCCTCCCTTGTTTCCAGCAAAGGAAACATGCCCTCCTTTTATTTGCTTGACGTTTGATAAAAGGGCCCTATTTCCTGTCATGTGCCTGGATGCTCCGCTGTCTACAATCCACGTGTTAGTCTCAGCACTGTATCGAACACCCTGCACATACAAAGTAAAGAATTAGTTTAGGTTAGGAACCCAAGCCTTTACTGGCTTGGGTTTCCCAGAGGCATCACACATCATAAACTCCACCCATTGACCCTTAGAAGGTGAGGGTAGCTCAGGTTCCTTCTTGTCATCAGTATCAGACACGCAGGATGACTTTTCTTTCCATAAGCCAGATTTGTGCAATGCCTGTTTATGATAAACAGTCGACTGGCTTACAGGTTGAACTTTAGGTTCACTAGTTCTTCTAGGTGGAGTCAGAGAGCTCCTCTTAGAAGACCTAGGTTAGAGTCCTGAAGTTCAATCTTCTTCCTAGGTGTCTGATAGAAAGGACAATAGGAAGCAATGTGTCCACATTCTCCACAGTTGTAGCATGACCTGCTATCAACTTTATGATTAAACTTTCTTTGTGGAGAAGTATGTGACACCTAGTAACATCAATCACTTTAGGTTTTGACTCTGGTTCTTTTGATGTTTTCTCTGGTTTAACAAAGTTAACTGTTTTAACCTGTTTAACATCTTTCTCTTTTTGGTTAACTGGTTTTTGACTTGAAGCATGTGAAAAATTAACATTAGAAGTCTTTTTAGGTTCTGATTTGACTCTGTTTGACCCTGACTTTAAGTTAACTTTTTCAAATTCCTTTTCCAGATTAACACAAGGCAATTTACCCTTTGCCTTTGAAGTGGCCTCCTTTTGTTTGTGTCCAGATTCAATAGATGAACATGAGGTATCTGGATCACTAACAAGAGGAGTAGACACCACGTGATCCTTGATGGGTTATTGTTTACTGGTCTAGTCTTAGTGTTCATCAAGGTCTCAGGTGGTGGTGGAACCACTTTGTAACCCAATCCCTCTCCGTTATTCCTTTCTTCACTAAGTGTTGAACTATGTGTGAAGAACTAGTCCAACTATGCAGTTTCTGTTTTAATGAATTTACTTCTACTTCTAGAACTGCCTTTTGCTTCTTAGTGTCTTCTAGGGAGTTTAGATAGTACCTAATGTCATTTGCTTGGTTAAAGGCAACTACTTCGGTTTCCCTAAGCTGTTTAGTCAATAGGTCTATCTTTTCTTTATAACTATGCTCATTTTGTTTAATACTCTATTAGCCTCAGTGCACAGTTGCAAATCTTTTACTAAGTTATCATTATGATCTAATAACCTAGCAAATTTTTCATCTATGCTATTCCTAAAAGTATCACAAGCAGAACAAGCATGATTATTAAACATTTGGTCAGTAGTACTTACCTGAGTTGGTTCAGAAGAGCTAGCCATCAACGCATCAGATGTCTCTGGTTCTGGTGATTCCGTCTTTTCTGTCTCTGACGTGGATGTCTCCTCCTTAGGCTTGTAACTGACCTCGGTTGCAGTTGCTTCTTCACTGTGACATCGCTATCTCAACTGCTAGATCACCTTCACTCGCAGAATCATCATCAATATCTTCTACACTGGCAATGTTTGATTCCCCTGGTGAGACAAACCGAAAGCTCCAATCCTGTCCTTCATCATCATGGCAGTCAAGGCTTTTGGATCCTTGCTTGATGAAGTAGAACTGGAAGCTTGCTGTCTTGGCGAGTAAAGGACGAGAATGGGTTCCCGTTACCCGTCTTCTTTGGCTTGACACATTCTCTCTTGAAGTGCCCCTTCTCTCCACAGTTGAAGCAGGCCACTTTGCTCTTGTCAAAGCCAAATGTGGTATCCTTAGTAGCTACCAAGTTCTGTCCGGTCTTTTTAACAAACTTCTTCGCCCTCCGGACAGCACTAGCTAAGGCCCACATTATATCCATCCTCTCAAGCTCCATTTCATCCACCTGCTCATAGTCCTCGTCTACCAGATGGCAGTTTCCAATCTTCCCGGCAACAAGTCCATCATATGAATGAACCACTGCAGCTAAAAGATCCATATGCTCTCGAGCTACTTCCACAGTCACATTACCGAGGTTCTGGTCTTCAGTTTAGTAGCACTTGCTTCTGATCCAATATAGTGGGTACAAGACGACCCTGACGTGTCTGATCCTGAAGGAGAAGCATGTGAAGAATCCGACGAGCTGGACACAAATGCAGTCTGGAGAGGTGCTCCAGAAGTCTTAGCTTGAGGTGTGGCGTTGTACAAAGCTAGATTTTGTGTGTACGAAGACTTCTGAGCTCTGTACTTCATCCTTAGTGCTTCTTCTCGCAACTTAAGAATGAAGTCGTTAATATCCAGCTTTGCAAGCATTCCACTCTGTCTCAGGTTAGACACGAATGAAGCCCACTTATCAGGCAATCCGTCTGCAAAGTTACTAACTTTCTCTTCCATGGTAGTTTCCACCCCATGTGTATGTAGTTCGCTCATCAAGTGGTAGAATCTATCTATGACGTCGTCTAAACTCTCGTTACCAATCGATGAGAAGTTATCGAATTCCTTCTTTAACTCCTTGGCCTTGATTGCCTTCAACGAAGCATTCCCATCATACCTCTTCTCTAGCTCATCCCACAGTTTCTTGGACTGCTTATTCTCTGAGTACTGGTGGAATATGTCTTTGGGGATAGACTGTGTAATCAATGCATAAACTCTTTTCTCTGCATTGTACTTAACTTTCTGCGCGTCCGTCATCCCACCTAACGTTAGCTTAACTCCATCAGCTCCCACCGGTGTACTATAACCAATCTCGATGGCTTCCCACTGATTAGGATCCACTCCATTGAGATAGATCTCAAAACGTTGTTTCCAGTGGGGAAACTAATCTAAAGTCAAGAGCTTTGGTGGTTTATTATGATTACCCACCTCACTCTCAAGCAACAGCAGGTTCTGTATCCTAGAGTCCTTCCCAGTAGTAAAGGCTGACATCTGATCTTCCATGGCGAATAACTTTAAGTCTAATCAAACAAACTTTCACTGATGCAACTGAAGGATGCGTATGGTCTAGTCGTGCGTATGAACTCTGCGACTGGTTCAATCGTGCGGCTGAACGGGGCGATTGGTTCAGTCGTGCGAATGAATCTGGTGCGTATGAGCTATGCGAACGAACGGTTCAGTCGGCCGAATGAAGGTGCGACTAGGTGCAATCGTGCGAATGGGTCACGCAAATGGAGTCCAGTCGTGCGGATGGGTCACTCGGGCGACTGAAGCTGCTGTTTTGTGAAATTTTCTAGGTTTGACGTGTTTCAGCCGTAAAAATTCGAAATTTCGCAATGTCTAATCGCCTAAGTCCGTAGAAACCAAACTTCGATGAACAGGGAACGTCCAAGATCACTTTTGACACCAAAGATTGCGTTTTTAGTGCAAAAAAACAAACTTTTATGCAATCTTGATTGAATCAACACGTAATCAAGAGCCAAAGCTCTGATACCACTTGTTAGGACCTGGTATTTGAACGAAAATACCTAGTGATTAGCGTGTTAACCAAATCAAATAGTGCGGAATCCTATTTGATTGGCGATCCAATCAATGAGAACACACGAAGAATCAATCAAGAATTAAACTAACGTTAGAAGTCGATTGGGAATCGATCTAATGTGTTCTGTGAACTTGGAGAACGATTTGGGAGGTCTCTGGACGGCTAGGGTACGTCTGGAATTGCAATGGTATGAATGCTTACGTTTTTCCACGAATTGGGTCTATTTATAGGTTAGTATTGTTCAATCGTGCGACTGGGCCATAAGTATGGTTCAGTCGTGCGATTGAACCATGCGGTTGATTCATCCGCACGACTGAGTGTTCAGTCGTGTGACTGAGCCTATCTTATGTGTCAATCATACGACTGATCCAGTCTCCTGGTTCAGTCGTGCGATTGAGTCAATCGTATGAAGTTATTCATGCGTATGGTCCATTCGCATGGGCCATTCGCATGAGAACTTCATTAAGTTAAGTTTGAATGTTTTAATTAATATAACATTATGTGTAACCATTCAAACAATCATAAACCCAATTAATTAACTCAATAATGACTCATTAATGAAATATTAGACCTTACAAATGACAAACAATCCATATCATTTCATTAATCATTACATATTACATCATAATCAGACAGACAAGATCTATTACATTACAAATCATGATCTAGGGACATACATGCATCAACAGTTTGGTCCCTCGACTTTGGACTTTATTTCTTTTTCTTCCTTCGTCGGCTTCAAAATAATAAATATCCGGGTGTTACAAGTCCACCCCCCTTAAATAGGTTTCGTCCCCGAAACCTGTTATTCTTTGAACAAACGTGGATAATGCTATCTCATTTCTTCCTCAGTCTCCCATGTTGACTCGGATCCCTTCCTGTGCTTCCACTGTACACGCACAAGAGGAACCACTTTATTTCTCAGCCTTTTCTCCTTTCGGTCGATGATTGCCACTGGTTGCTCCACATAATTGAGCCGTTCGTCCACTTCAATATCCTCCAGTGGAACAATCATATCTTCATCAGCTAAGCACTTCCTTAGATGAGATACATGGAATGTCGGGTGAATTCCACTTAACTCATCCGGTAACTCTAGTCTATAGGCCACCTCTCCTACTCGAGCGATGATTCGGAAAGGGCCTATATACCTTGGGCTCAATTTGCCACGCTTTTGGAAGCGAATGATACCCTTCCAAGGTGAGACCTTCAACATAACCCGGTCACCCACCTGGAACTCAATCGGCCTGCGTCGTTTATCAGCATACGACTTCTGTCTATCTTTGGCTGCCTTCATGAAGGATTTAATCTTCTCAAGCTTCTCAGTCGTAGCCTCGATTACCTCGAGGCTCCCCAATTCCTTCTGACCAATATCACCCCAACAAACTAGTGTTCTGCATCTCCTACCGTATAGCATCTCGTATGGAGGCATACCAATACTGGCATGATAGCTGTTGTTGTATGAGAATTCGGCTAACGGTAGGTGGTCATCCCAACTTCCACCAAAATCAATCACACATGCCCGAAGCATGTCTTCCAGTGTCTGAATGGTCCTTTTTGACTGACCATCAGTCTGAGGGTGATAAGCCGTGCTGATATGTAACCTCGTCCCCATAGCGTCGTGGAACTTCTTCCAAAATTTAGATGTAAACCGGGTGTCGCGATCCGACACAATAGACACCGGCACACCATGACGAGTTACAATTTCCTTGATGAACAGATCAGCCAATCTCTCTGATGAATATGTCTCGCGGATCGGTAGGAAGTGAGCACTCTTCGTCAAGCGATCAACTATCACCCATATGGTATCATAACCTTTCGGGGTACGCGGCAGCTTTGTAATGAAATCCATGGTGATGTGCTCCCACTTCCATTCCGGTATATCCAAAGGTTGTATCTTCCCATACGGCTTTTGGTGCTCGGCCTTCACCTGTAAGCAAGTAAGACACTTACTCACATACTCCACCATATCGCGCTTCATACCCGGCCACCAATAATCTTTCTTCATATCATGGTACATTTCGTGGCACCAGGATGAATGGAGTACCGAGTCTTGTGAGCTTCATCCATTATCTTCACCCGTATATCCCCAGAACGAGGAATCCACACACGACCGAATCAGGTACTAACACCGAGCGTGTTTTCACCCAATTCCCCAACCAGACCTCTCATTCTTTCAGAGTTAAGATGATCTTCTTTCAATGCCTCATCTTGAAACTCTTTGACTTGCTTCATTACATCAGAGGTCATGATCAGTTGATATGCCTTCACTCGAATCGGCTCGGGTCTCTCCTTCCGGCTAAGGGCATCAGCCACCACATTGGCCTTGCCTGGATGGTAGTGGATTTCACAATCATAATCCTTTTAAGTTCCAACCACCGTCTCTGCCTCATGTTCAGATCCTTCTACTCGAAGAAGTACTTCAGACTCTTCTGGTCAGTGAAAATGGTGCACTTCGTCCCGTATAGATAGTGCCTCCAAATCTGTAGTGCAAAGACCACGGCTGCCAGCTCCAAGTCATGAGTGGGGTAACTGACCTCATGAACCTTCAACTGTCGGGATGCATAGGCTATAACCTTTCCTCTTTGCATTAACACGCACCCCAACCCCGAGTAGGAAGCATCAGAATAAACCACCAGATCCTCACTTCCATCGGGTAAGGACAGAACTGGAGCTCGAGTCAACCTCGCCTTCAGTTCCTCAAACGCCTTCTCTTGAGCTTGACCCCATACGAACTTCACATCTTTTCGGGTCAACTTAGTTAATGGAGAAGCGATTTTGGAAAAGTCTTGGATGAATCTTTTGTAGTAGCCCGCCAAACTCAAGAAGCTACGGATCTCGGATGGCATCTTCGGCGACTTCCATTGCATAACCGCCTCCACTTTCGCCGGGTCCACCATTATCCCGTCGGGATTCACCACGTTACCCAAGAATTGAACCTCGTGCAACGAGAACGCGCACTTGGAGAATTTTGCATACAACTTCTCCATTCTCAATGTCTCCAGAACCTCCCGAATGTGACCGGCATGCTCAATCTCGCTCCTCGAATAAATCAGGATATCATCAATAAACACAATCACTGATTTATCCAACATAGGCCGACACACAGGGTTCATCAAATCCATAAAAGCAGCTGGTGCGTTTTCTGCTCGAAGAAGTACTTCAGACTCTTGTGGTCAGTGAAAATGGTGCACTTCGTCCCGTATAGATAGTGCTTCCAAATCTTTAGTGCAATGACCACGGCTACCAGCTCCAAGTCATGAGTGGGGTAATTGACCTCATGAACCTTCAACTGTCTGGATGCATAGGCTATAACCTTTCCTCTTTGCATTAACACGCACCCCAACCCCGAGTAGGAAGCATCAGAATAAACCACCAGATCCTCACTTCCATCGGGTAAGGACAGAACTGGAGCTCGAGTCAACCTCGCCTTCAGTTCCTCGAACGCCTTCTCTTGAGCTTGATCCCATACGAACTTCACATCTTTTCGGGTCAACTTAGTTAGTGGAGAAGCGATTTTGGAAAAGTCTTGGATGAATCTTCTGTAGTAGCCCGCCAAACTCAAGAAGCTACGGATCTCGGATGGCGTCTTCGGCGACTTCCATTGCATAACCGCCTCCACTTTCGCCGGGTCCACCATTATCCCGTCGGGATTCACCACGTGACCCAAGAATTGAACCTCGCGCAACGAGAACGCGCACTTGGAGAATTTAGCATACAACTTCTCCCTTTTCAATGTCTCCAGAACCTCCCGAATGTGATCGGCATGCTCAATCTCGCTCCTCGAATAAATCAGGATATCATCAATAAACACAATCACTGATTTATCCAACATAGGCCGACACACACGGTTCATCAAATCCATAAAAGAAGCTGGCGCGTTGGTCAAGCCAAAAGACATGACAAGAAACTCGTAGTGACCATAGCGCGTACGGAAAGCTGTTTTAGGAATATCTTGCTCCTTCACCTTCAACTGATGGTAACCAGATCGAAGATCTATCCTCGAAAACCAACTGGCACCCTGAAGCTGATCGAACAAATCATCTATCCTCGGTAAGGGGTATCGGTTCTTCACCGTCAACTTGTTCAGCTCACGGTAGTCAATACACATTCTCATACTACCGTCTTTCTTCTTTACAAATAGGACCGGAGCACCCCAAGAAGAGATACTCGGTCTAATGAACCCTTATCAAGCAGCTCTTGCAACTGCTCCATCAATTCTTTCGTCTCGGTCGGAGCCAACCGATACGGTGCTTTGGCGACAGGTTGGGCACTCGGTATAAGATCAATCTGAAACTCGATCTCTCTGTCAGGTGGCACTCCTGATAAGTCTTCCGGGAATACGTCTGGCAAGTCACACACAACCGGTACATCGGCTAGTTATGGTGTTGGCGTATCCACATCCTTTACATAGGCCAAGTAAGCATTACATCCACGCCTCATACACTTTCCCGCCACCGCCATCGAGATCACCTTCGGAATCGTAGTAACCCGATCACCATAAACCGTCACTGAACTACCGTCAGGCGCCGAAAACCGAATCATCTTCTTGCGACACACAATGTTTGCCTCGTAGTCCGCTAACCAATCCATCCCAAGAACCAAATCAAAACCACCTAAGGTCATCACAAACGGTTTAACAGGAAACTTATGACCCTCAAGTTCAACATCACAGTTCTCTATCATCTCAGAAATCCTGGTAGACTTATCTATGGCAGTTTCTACATCAAAGGGCGCATCAACACGTCTACTACTAACAGGCAGCTTAGCACAGAAAGCAGCAGAAATAAAACTCTTACTAGCACCAGAATCAAATAACACAGAAGCTAAAGTTTGGTTCACTAGAAACGTACCGGACACAACATCAGGGTCTGTCCTAGCTTCCTCCTGTGTCATGGTGAATGCCCTGGCGCTCGCCCTCGGTCTATCACCTCCCGTCCTCTTCGCCCCGGAACTCTCAGCCCTCGACTTCTTACAATCCCTGCTTATATGACCGGTTTCCCCACAGTTAAAACATTTGCCCAACAGGCAATCCTTTGCCATATGCCTTGTCTTCCCACACTTGAAGCACACATTCGATCCCATCCTACATTCTCCCGCATGCTCCTTTCCACACTTGCCATACCTCCTCGACCTCGCTCCCGGTGTGGCCACGCGACGGTCATCCACCCGTGCCTTTTTGTTACCCGTCGAGGCATCACCCCGACCAAACCTTTTCCCGTTCCAGTTCCGATCACCACCACCCTTTTTATTCGCTTCAACCACCACCACTTCCCTCTTATCATATAGTCTTCCGGCCAAATCGACCGTCGACCTAAAAGTACTCGGTCGGGCGGCGACCATATGCCGGCAAACATCCACCGGTAAGCCCTGAATGTACCTCTTGATCTTCCGAGACAGAGGCGTCACCTGATCCGGCACCAACCATGCCATTTCATTGAATTTGGTGGTGTATTGCTGGTGTGTCATGGATCCCGCCTCCAGCTGCAGGAACTCCCTCTCTATTTTATCCATCTCCCTGTGTAACACCCGGAAATTTCCTTTCAAGCCGACGAAAGAAGAAAAAGAAATAAAGTCCGAAGTCGAGGGACCAAACCCGCCAACGAGAGAAAATTTGATGCACGGGAGTATAAAAGGGGGAAAACACCCCCATTTTCCCCATTTTTCAGCCAAGAGAGGAGAGGAGAGGAGAAGGAGAAAATAGGAGAAAAGTTGGTGCGGGTGGATTCGAGTGTGGAATTCAACGTGGAGCGAGTCAAATCGAAGCTAAACTCGACGGGATCGTTAAAGTGAGTTCTAGGACCCCTCTTTTACACGTTTTCAACTGATTTGGGGCTGGAACACGTCCAAAAACCTATTTTCGATTTTTTGGGTGAAGACCCGTTTTGATGCATGTATGTATGTGTATGATGTGTTTGAGGCTTGATTTCTTGCTTGGTTATGCTTGTATGAGGTCATGGTATGTTTCCCTAACCTTTAGAAGGGTTGATTTGAGCTTAAAAGAGGTTTGGAAGGGGTTGGAGGTCGAAAACCCGCGGCTGCAGTCGAGCAAACTGCATTCTACACCAGCTAGGGCTAGGCGACCGACTGGAGGGCGACTGGAGGCCATTCGGCCGATTGAAGTGTGACTGAGGTCCATGCGCACGTTTGCCATGCGAATGAGGTCCATACGCATGATGGTCATGCGACTGAAGTTCATGTGCTTGGGAGTCATGCGATTGAGAGGTTATGCGACTGAGGTTCATTCGTACAAAGGTAATGCGACTGAAGTCCATGCGCCTGGAGGCCATGCGACTGAGGTTCATTCGCATGAAGAGTATGCGACTGAAGCCCATACGCCTGAAGTCATGCGACTGAAGGCCATACGCATGAAAGCTGTGAGACTGAGAGTCCATTCGCATAGATGTCCATTCGCCCATAGTCCATTCGCATAGGGTCCATTCGCATAGATGCCCACGCGCCTAAGCTTTCAGAGATGATAGCCGAGATGAAATTCCTCAATGATGTGATGGGCATGGACGGTATAAGAGGACGTAGGATGATGAGATTATGATGAGGATGTTGATGGAGATGATAATGATATGTATGATGTTATGTGTTATGTTAGGCACGGCGGTGCGTGTGATGCATAGTATGTATGATGTGCGTGATGTGATGTATGATTGATGAGTGTGTATGATGATGCTGTATGTTCATGTTTATGTTATGTTCCTTATTTTGTATGATTATCTTTCTATGGCTTTGCATTGAATGTTAATGAATGAAATGAAAGTATTATGTAACGTAAAGTGGAAGATAAAGAAAAGAGGAACGTAATGAATGAATGAATGCATTAATGAATGAATGAAATCGTGTGAGGTATGTAAGTGAAGCGAAGTGAAGTGCATGGCTCTAATGCCTTAAGCTCAACCGTGAGAGGTTCAGCTATCCTATAGTGTGCACGCAAGGGATCCAGTCTCCGTGACTGACCTTCGATGATGTACCCATGTTGATGGGGGTGATGTACCCATTTCGATGGGGGTGATGTACCCATGTTGATGGGGGTGATGTACCCATGTTGATGGGGGTGATGTACCCACTTCGGTGGGGGTGTAGTACCCATAATGTTGGGGGTGTAATGGATGATGGTTACCCGGGTTACGCATAACTCCGGGGGTGTAGCATAAAGCCATGCATATGTATGAGGTGAGCAACCCTGTCGTTGCAAAAGACTCGAGTAACGTGCTATCGTGATGTTGCCTTGGGGTGAGCAACCTTGTTGTTGCAAAAGACTCGGATAGCTCGCTATCATTAAGATGGGCAATGAGGTGAGCAACCCTAGGGGGTGCAAAAGACTCAGATAGCGTGCAATCATTGAGATTGCTAATGAGGTAAGCGACTTTGTGTTGCAACGGCCTCGGATGGAGTTCAATCCCTGTGATTGACTCATGTGAGATCTTTGTCGCGTATCCCGGTGTTGTGTCAGTCTTCGGACATGAGTCGGGGACTTGTGAGGAGGTCCCGGCACATCATCAGCTTTCGAGCATGAGTCGGATATTGCATGAGGCAAGATTCGAGTAATGAAGGGTAATGAGCAAGAGATGAATGAAAGAATGAATGTATGAAATGAACGTTAATGAAATAACCTAATAATGTATGAAATGGGATCCTTGTCATTCGACCTCACTAATCGTGGCTGTGTGCCATGAAGAGGGTAAAGTCTGACAGGATCTAGAAAGAAGTGAAAGATAATGATGTATGATGAATGATGAATGTAACGAACGAAATGATGAAGATAATAATGATATTATCTATATGTTAGTATGATGTGTGAACGCATGTATGTAACGAATGTTTTTATTAAAGAAAGTAAAGAACGGTTTTACGAAAGAAAAGTAAGTTTTATTATAAAACTAGAACTCACTCAGCAACGCTGACTTTGATGTGTTTCCAGTTGGCAGGTATGTTGCTGAGGATGGCACGGGGCGGCTACTCAGCGTATTTTGGATGGCATCTTTATGTTTAATGCTTTTGTAATAAATGTAACCTAATATTGTTAAAGGAACGATTGTACTAATGTGCAAAAGTATTTTGATGGAATGAAATTATGTTTTTAATGTTTCCGCTGCAACTATTTATGAAAGGAAAAATTTAAATATATGTTTTGAGTGCGATGAATGACCAACTGTAGGCGTCCCGGGAACGGGGCCTTACACCCTGTGAGGACAGAACTCCTCAATCACCATCTTCTTCAGTTCGGCCATCTCATTCTCCCGATTGCCCGGTTACCCTCAGCTTGGACGATGTTGTCCCACCAGCATAGTGCAGAGTCCACAACTGAATGAGTGGCAAACTTCACCTTCTGATCTTCCCGGCACTCGCTGATGTCGAGAACAGCCTCCATTTCACTCACCTATCGGTGAGCAGCGGCAGCATTGCCATTACCGTCAAAAGTAGGGGGCTTGCATCTCATAAACACCCCATAGTTACAGCCTCGTGCCACCTCTCGAACATGCTCATCTTCCTCTTCCTCGTCTTCGTTATCAGAGAAAATCGTTTCAGGCTCCGATTGCTCCCGCTCCCCCGAGGCCCTATTTCTCTCCTTTCTTTCTCCCTCCTTCACCGCCTTAATGACTTCGGTCACTACAGACGGTAAGATTGTCTGCATGACCGGTGTACTTCTTCAACAACAGCCTCCTTTACCGAGGCCCTTAGATTTGCACTCTCATCCCCAGCTTCTGGATGAGGAGTCTCTGGTTCCTCAGGAACCACCTTCTCGACCCTTGGTCTTCCTCTCTTGGGTCGCGGCTCAACATCAGGCCCGCCACGGCCTCCACCCCTAGAAGCTTTAGAAGATATACCTCCAACCATTCTCTAACTCACACTGAAAGATTCAAACACCAACACGGTCATTCAAGGAAACAACTCAGTTTATGTCAAGTATAGTAAGTCCCTAATTACAGTGGCCAGTTGTGATTAGCCACTTACTTTACTCTTCATACCCCAAGTATCACCTGTCCTGACTACATCAGTATTTAAATCTACATACAACACATAACCACATACCATGCGCACATAAAACCGGTTAACGTTAAGAAAATACCTCATGGCACGCAGCTACGCAGATGGCATCCCATTCCCTTTTCGTCCCATTTTCAGTTTAAGTTAAGGTTTATTTTGAAAATTTACCCATTTCACTTAAACTTTGGCTCTGATACCAACTTGTAAGGCCCCGTTCCCGGGACGCTTACAGTTGGCCATTCATCGCGCATAAAACATATAATTACATTTGTCTCATAAAAATATTTCAGCGGAAACATTCAAAAATTACATCTCATTTCATTATAAACACTTCTGCCAAATAATACATCATTATCCGATTACAAAATACATGTTTGCATTACATCACAAAAGCTTTATAAATGGATGCCATCCCAAAAGAGCTGAGTAGCCTCGCGGTGCCATCCTCAGCAAACATTACCTGCCAACTGGAAAACATATATAAAGTCAGCGTTGCTGAGTGAGTTCTAGTTTTATTATAAAACATACTTTACTTTCATAACATTCATCATGCGTAAACATGCAACATCATTATCACTATGCCCTACATGCTTTCTAAGGCCATAACAGTTATCTTACATGCTCTTATTGGAACCTTTACGTCAAAACTTACATCTGCACTTTCCCCCGAAAGTCAGAAGTCTAACTACACTTTCCTTCGGGTGCAACAACCCTATTCGTGCGTATGGACACCCTTCAGTCGCATGGCCTCCATGCAACTGAACATCATGTGATTGGACTCATGCGGATGGACATCTATGCGAATGAACATTCAGTCGTGCGTATGGACCTCATGTGGATGAAACTAATGCGAATGAACACCTATGCGACTCACCTCTTGCGAATGGACTCACGCGACTAAGCACCTATGCGACTGGACCCTCAGTCGTATGACTCCCCATGCCATTGGACTCCCAATCGTGCGAATGAAACCTTAGTCGTGCGATTGAACCCTCATTCGTGCGAATGAATCCCAATCGTGCGAATGACCCTCAATCGCCTCTCAATCGGCCGTATGGCCTTCATTCGATCGCATAGCCCTAGCTGATGCAGAATGGAGTTCATCCCGAACCCAATCTGCCATTTTCAGCCTCCAAGCTCATCCAAACCCATTCTAAGCCTAAATCAACCATCCTAGACCTTAGGAATGCATACCACAACATCATACAAGCACACACAAGCCCGGAAACATACACGAAACGCATCACACATATCACACCCAAATGGGTCAAACACATACACACACAAAAACGGGTTTTTAATGTTCTCCAGCCCCAAAATCGGTTGAAAACAAGTAAAAGTGGGGTCCTAGAACTCACACAAACGAGCACAACGACAAGGGCTTTGATTTGGCTTGCTACACAATGAGTTTGGCCACCCGAATCACCCGAACCGACCCCTTTTTCCTCTTTTCTTCTTCTTTCTCTCTTCTCCTCTCTATAGATGGCTGAAATATGAGTGTGGGGGAGAGGGCAAAGAGGGTAAGGGCTGCCCTCTCCCTTAAATACTCCCACTCACCCGTCTTTCTTTCGTTGGCGAGTTTGATCCCTCGACTTTGGACTTTATTTCTTTTTCTTCCTTCGTCGGCTTCAAAATAATAAATATCCGGGTGTTACACTTTTAGGTATGATTGAGATAATGGCTTCTGGTGACATCCCCGTAAATCCAACCGGTGATGAACCCACACCAGACACCACCACTTCACTACCAATTATTACTTCCCATCCCATTAAATTTATTTACTAGAGTCGCTCCAAACGAACCCTTGTTCAATCTACTTTGATTGAACAAGTTCCCCCTATTCAAGCTAAAAAGCCTAGAGTGGAAAGATCCGCTCCCACTTAGCCTGAGGTCCAACCATCCTCCACCATTGACCTCAATATCAGTGTTGAGTCTCCTGAATCTCAACCTGATGAGCCTGAAACCCAAACCATTAGACCTCAGGGTGAGTCCTAATACTCCACTGAGCAGCCAAAAAGGGACAGCCAAATCATTGGCTCTATGCCATTAGATATTGATCAAGGTCCTGAGTCACTAGGAATAACCTTTATATCCTTCACTGACCTATAACCCCATCTAATGAAGATCTCATGTTTCATCAGGGCCATGATGTTGATCTACCACACCAAGCTTTGGATCAATTGAGCCCTATGGAACCTTTGATTTCTAGCCCCCATCAGCAAATCCAAACTAAGGTAAGTCCCATAGATGTGGAGGGGACTCATGTAAACTCAGCTGCCACTATTGAGAGTGTCTCATTGGGCTCTCAGGACAGTGATAATATCTCTGAGACTAAGTCTAAGGCAACCTTACCTATTGATGCCCCTGAAAGAGATATCACTCTGTAGGGGAAACCATGGTGCCAAGAAACAATATCTGGTGATGAGGATGAACGTTCTAGGTATGTTATCTCATCTCCCCGTGATTCTTCAAAAGAAGATGAGGGAAGTCTGCAATTCACCATCAGAGACCTACTTTCTAAAGTCTCAAACCTTGAATCCAAGGTTAAGACTTTAGAGGATAGGTCTGCCACTCAGCTACTTGAGATTAAAAATCTCAAGGCCAAACTAGCTGAGACATAGATTCAGACTTTTTTCAGGCATGTACATGTACAAGTCTCTTTAAGTTCTTCCTCTAGCTCATCTACTTCTCAAGATGATGCTACCGAAAAGGGAGAGAATGTACAGAGTCAAGCTCATGAGGAACCAAATTTGGCCATTTTTACCCTATCTTTGTTTTACCCTACTCAACAACGATCTTCAACCATCTTCCCTCAGCCACCTCCCATCACATTTCAAGTGGACCCAAGGATGCTTATTGATCTCAATAGGTTCTTAATCAAGTTCCTAATAAGCTCCTCACTTGATCAACCCTCACTTGATGTTGCTTTAGCCTACTTTTGAGCTGAAGAGTTTCAAAGGTTGAATGCAACATCTACCACTGAGGAGGAAGTTGGTCAACCTAAGGCCCTTATTGAACCTGAGATTGACTTCAAAGGGGAAATAAGGACTGATGGCCCAACAACTGACTTAGTTGGGTAAGGTAGTGCAGCTCTATTACGAAGCAGAAATCCAAGCTGCGGAAGGGATTATTGGATTATCATCTTTATTCGATGATCTAATTATCACAGAGGCCATACTTGATTTAGCCTCTGAGATAAACAGTGAGGACTTTCTCAAAACCCCTCTCTTTCAACCAGCATCAGCACCACAAGCTCAACCTCTCTCTTACCAACCTGAACACTCAAAGCTAGAATCTCCAAAAGCTGAATCTTCTGAAGACCCTAAAGGAAAAAAAAGAAAATGACTGTAGAAGAGCTTTTAGAAGAGGAAAGGATGGAGAAATTAAATAAGAATGATAGACTCAATACTGGAAAGTTGCTAGCTGCAAGCAACAAAGCAGCAGCAGCCACCCAAGAGGCTATCAACAACAAGAGAAGAGTTGAAGTTATTGACAGACTTGTCAATATACGAGTAGCAAATGAAGAAATGCTACTACTCCCACTGGATGAGCTGGTGCAGTTCGAAAAGGCAACCTTGCTGCAAAGAGAGAAAGAAGAACCAGCTAGGTTGGCTGAGGAGGAGGAAAGAAGGAGGAAGAAGGAAGAGGCTGAGCAATAACTGAGGACTGAGAGGATAGCTTTCTTGTGCTCTAGAGGCTATTCTTAGGAGGAGCTAAGTCCTCATGACAATGATTCGATCTTGTGGCTTTTCCACAAAGAGCAAAATCAAATTGCTATAGGGACGAAGAAGGCTACAAGCAAGAAAGTAAAGGAGAAGAAGAAGAAGGAAGAGGAAGCCAAGCTTGCGGCAACCAAGAAGGCAGGAGACAAAGCCTAGATGAAGGCATATCTCAGAGCCTATGGTTTCTCAGGCAGGCAAGTTGGTCCAACGACTGAGAAGACCCTGCAGCGACATGTTAGTGACATCAAAGCTGACATTCTCTCAGAAAAAATAAACGAGGTATTCCAAACACCAAGTGTACAGAGGAGGTACCTAAACCTACTCCTAAACCATAACCTCAACCTGAACCCACACCCTTTCCTTTCCCCATCAAAATAGAACCTACCATTGAACCATACACCCCTGAACCTACTCCATCAACCATATCCTCATCCTCACCCATTGCCTAACAACAACCACCACCACTACCTATCCTCAAACCTAACACTACCCAGAACCCAACCTTCCACTACCCATCCTTCACCCAAGCCATCCTCTGAACCATAAAAACTTGTAACCTTAGAAGAGTTTGAGGAGATCTAGAGGAAGCTCATAAATTGCACTACCTTGAGCGAGATCTCTTGTGAGGAGGAGTCTATCAATCTGTCATACATTGATGGCTCTTTCAGTTCCCTCACAAGAGAGGCATTCCTTGATCTTCCTAGGGGAACTTTGGACCAGATACTTAAACTCCTTTCAACAAACTCGGATTCCGTCAAGGAATAAGTATAGCTGAGAAGAATACTGGTGACTCTAATGGACACCAGGAAAGGTGATGAAATGCCACCTCAACCCCTTGTTCCCAGGAAGAAGATTGTCCAGTGGAGGTTTGAAGAATCTTCTCACAACTTTATTGTGGAAAGGGAGTATGGTGAAGTCAACCGACTTGATACACCATCTCTGCTACACTCAAGCAGGTTAAATATTGTTGAGTTAGCAGAGAAACCATTCTCCAACCCCTCCAACTCTCAAGTAGTTGCTCACATCAGAAATCACTTGAGCAGCCTTCATCTTGAACTAACCATGAAGGCAAAGACTAAAGAAGAGTTGAAGATGAGAGAAAAGGAAGAAAAAGAAAGGTCAACCAAAGGAAAGACATTCCTACAGATAGTTGAAGGCCTGGATTTGGAACCTATAGTTAGATGGGAGTATGACTACAACTCCCGTCAACTAAGTCTATATAAAAGGCCACAACAAAGGGTACGTGTCATATAGAGTAACAGACTGAATATGTTGACTGGAAATGACTTGCACAAACTTCTCAGCACCACCTTCGAAAAGAACAAGGAAACAGATAAGTATCTCCTTTCCTTGGTGTTGAAAGTTTTGAGAAGCTGAAGATAGTGAAGTTTTGGTAGCATCAGCCTAGGGGGAGTTTGTTGGGTCAGATAAGACTGGTGCAACCAAAATAACACTTAGAAGAATTTTTGGTGCAACTGAAGAAAGTCCTTCAAAGACAAATCTATACTTCCAATGCCATGTTGAAGAACTTTCAAAGATTGAATGAGAAGAACTTCCAAAGAGGAACTCCGTCTTTCGAGACTAAGTAATTCCTCTTCCGAAGATAAACACTTAGAAGTTTCAAGATTAGGACTTCCAAAGGATAGAGTCTTGAAGACTAGTAGAAGTCTCGGAAGAAGTTGATTCTTCTGAAGTATAAGTGGCATCGGAAGAACTTATTCTTCCGAAGCCAGTTAACCTATGGAAGAACCAACTATGAACCAATGGACATAAGTATGGTCGGTCACCGTTGCCACCTCTGATATACTGTGTGGCGCTTTTCCACGCCCATGTAGTTGGCCATACTTTATTCCACTGTTCACCTTTTATCAGTTAGTACAATTACCATGATTAGTTGGTGACAAAAGGTAAGTCATGGACCTGTCATGACTACCTAGTCTAGGATAGTATTTTATCTTAGATGTCTTACTTCTAACGAAGTAGTATTTATCTAATATTAAGTTCCAGGTGGTAATCTAAGTATAGCCGGCTGTAGATAGTAGTATATATAGTTTCTCATTGTAAGTCAGTTAGTACGCTTGTAAGAGTCTTGAAAACTTTGAGTTGAGAAGTAATATATACAAGTATCTTGAAAACCATTTCTCATGTTCATTAACTTAATATATTATTATCAACTCTCTCAAGAATTTTGCATCATCATTCGAGTGTGTCTAAGTGAGTTTGAGAGTTATACCTTATGTTGAGTGACCATAACCGATCCTGTAGTCATACTATAGCCAAACCTCACTAGAAACCTTGGAATCCTTTTACATACTCTCATGCCAGAGGCTAATCATAGGGGATCCTACCCTACGGCGAGAATAATAGTTTTGGTTGTTTGCATTTCACTACTCATAGGATCGGGCATACCTTAATTAATTTTAAAACAATAGTAAGAAACCTACAACCATAATTCCATTAAAGATATAAAGTTTAAATACAAAAATGCTATTTTATTGGATTACTCACTTATAAACAATGTAAAAACATTGTATATGTAAGAATTATCTTAGGCTGATGCAAATCTAAGTTCTCTCATCAAGCGATTCTGAAGTACAAGGAAGTTACTTCAGGAAGATTTGACAAATGCACAAAGAAATTCTCTAAGTGTCAAATCTTCCGAAGCCAAAGTCCCAATTTTTCCGAATCCAAAGTGAGGTCTTTTGAAGCTTCATGACAAAGTCTTCCAAAGTTTCAAGACAAAGTCTTCCGAATCCTAAAGATTGATTTCTTCCATAGACAGAGAAGACATGCTTTCTCTGACATGCTTTTGACAAAAGCTGAACTCTTTTCGCTGCCATCTCTGAAGACTCACCAACTTATACAAGTTGGTGATTTCTCCATACTTTAGTCAAGTATAGATTAAGGTCTTTGTGTCTGTAACTTTCCACTCTTGTACTTTTATCCTTTTTGTAATAGATTAGGATGTGAGCTATGGCATGCCATAGTCACTACTCAAAAGACAATCTGCCTTTTGACTTTACATTGATCTTGTTGTCTAGATTAGTGTTCCAGCTGGCTTTCAAAAGTATGGTTGGCTTTAGGATGTAGTATAAAGTCTTTCATGTAACTAGTCCTTAGTAAGCCTTGTAAAAATTATAAAACACTTGAGAGTAATATACATCATCCTTTTAAACCAATCTCTTTGTTTTTGTGTGTTCTTTACTTTTGTTCTTTGTTACACTTGCCTGGTTCCCTATTTGATATGTTAAGTGTTATTGCATCATCCTTAACCGGTCATGCAATTAGTATCAGAGCATTTCAAACTCTTGATTGTAAGATCTCACCATCTTAAATCTCTTTAATTTCACAAAACACTTACCTGTTCAAATGGCATCTCTCACTAAGGGTGACATAGAAACCGACACCAAGACCAAATCTCCACTAATCACTCCTGATGACTTTGATACTTGGTGCCAAAGAATGGAAGGCTTCATCAAGTCTCAAGACAGCATGATGTGAATATCTGTTATCTCAAGACCTCACATCCCAAGCACCACTTCAGCTACTACTGGTGCTGGGATGATACTAGGATGATTAAGAAGAGGCTGCTCAACTAACTCCACTTATTGTAGAGCCTCTTGCTGCCGAGGGACCCAATCTGTCTTGGGCATTTGCTGACTAACCCAAATAGATGTTATGTCACTAGAGATCTAGGGGGTCAAGATGTGTACTTCTGGCAAAACATACATGACCTTCCTCTGCATGATCTCTATGACATGAGAAGGTACTTTGAAAGTCTAAAGAATCCTGACCAATTGATGATGATGGGAATGGTCTTGATTCTGATGAGGATTGTCAACAGATGAAAATCAAGATTCAAAGTTCTCCTTCAATTTTGGTAGCATCAGCCTAGGGGAAATTTGTAAGGATTATACTTAGAGGCTGATGCAAACAAAATGCTCTCAGCATGCACATGCGAAGTACATAGAAAGTTACTTCAGAAGATTTGATATAACTCAAGGAATTTTACCAAGTATCAAATCTTCCAAAGCCAAAAGACCAATTCTTCCAAAGCCAAAGATGAAGTCTTCCGAAACTTTAAGACAAAGTCTTCTGAAGCCAAGAGATTAATTTCTTCCAAAGATAGAGAAGAATGCTTTCTCTGATTTACTTTTAACAAAAGCTGAACCACTTTTTGTTGCCACCTCTGAAGACTCACCAACTTATATGAGTTGGTGAAAAGTCCATACTTTTATCAACTGTAGATTAAGATGTTAGAGTCTGTAACTTTTTATTTTATACTTTTATCCTTTTTATATTAGATAAGGATTTGAGCCATGTCATGTCATAGTCAGTAGTAAAGGCAATCTGCCTATTGACTTTACAATGATCTTGTTGTCTAGATTAGTATTTCCAGCTAGCCTTAAAATTAAGGCCGCCTGTAGGAAGTAATATAAAGTATCTCAAGTATTTGCCATGAATACCAAGCTTTGTAACACTTTGTAAAAGAACATAAGAGCAATATACAATACTCTTGAAAACCATCTTATTGTGTTCTTGTTCTATTCTTTACTTGTATTCTTTGTTTTATCTTTAAACCGGTTCCCTATTTGATCTGTTAAGTGTTCTAAGTCTCTCCAAACTCTATGAAACTATTACATTGATCCCCTTCACCGGTCCTACATACTCCTATGAAAATAGAAGTTGGATATTACGGCACCCTCATTGAATTGAACTGGTATAAAACACATGACCACGCTCAAACTAAGATTAGTTTGTTAGACAATTTCAAATTAAAGACGAGAACTAGAATAGTTGACCTGTATATAAGAATAAAAGAACATCCATGTATTATGTTCAACGAATGATGGAGGACGGTGAAGGGTATGCACTTACAACACAACAACACAATGACGAGAGTTGCTTAGAACACTTAACAAATCAAATAGGGAACTGGTTAACTTGTTAATGAAAGATGCTAAGAACACAAATAAAAGTGAGACAGAACAAGATTGCAAACGACACAAGTATTTGGTTTTCAAGAATGTTGTATATTGCTTCTCAAGTTCTATTACAAGTTACAAAGCATCGATAGAAAGTTACAAGTACTTGAGATACTTTATACTACATCCTACAGCCGGCCATACTTTGAAAGCCAACTGGATACAATTGACTAGACAACTACAAAATCAAACGTAGAGTCAAAAGGCATATCTGCCTTTTGACTTGTGACTATGACATGTCATAGCTCACATCCTAATATATTACAAAAAGGATAAAAGTACATAAAGTAGAAAGCATGGACACAAGACCTCAATGTATAGTTACCAAAAGCATGGACCTTTCACGAACTCATGTAAGTTGGTGACTTTACAGAGTTGCAGCGGAAAGGTGGTCCAGCTTTATGGTAAAGTACATCAGATAAAGGCATATCTCTAAAAGTCTTCGAAAGAAATCTGTCTTCACTCTTTGGCTTCGGAAGACTTTGTCTTTGAAGCTTCGGATGACTTCACTTTTGGCTTCGGAAGATGTTGGTCTTGGCTTCAGAAGATTTTACACTTAGAATATTTCTAGTGCATGGTGTAAAACTTCCGAAGCATTTCTACTTCTGTTCTTTAGTGCATGCTTGCAGAGAGACTTTGGATGTTTTGGCTACATCAGACTTATAAGAATCCTTACAAACTCCCCCTAGGCTGATGCTACCAAAACACTTAGAAGATCTTCAGATGTTTGTAGTCTTCAGCATAATGATGACCATACCCTTCTTCATCAGATGGTTAGGATCATTCAGACTCTCATAATATCTTCTCATCTCAAAGAGATTATGCAGAGGTAAGTTGATTATGTCTTGCCATATATAGACATTCTCAACACCTTGATCTCTGATCACATGCCATCTCTCTGGGTTAGTAGTGAAGGTCCAGGATAAGATGGGTGTCTTAGCTGCAAGAGGAGCCACTTGATTTGGAGTTAATTGGGCTGCCTCTTCATGCACTTCCTCAGGCTGATCTGACTCAGCCTGAGGTGTAGAGCTGGATGATTCAGGCTTCTTCTTCTTAGACTTTGGTTTAGAAGCCATCCTCTTCTTCCTCTTAGAAGACTTTAACTGAGAAGACTGGTCTGCAGCACCTTGTTGATCATCCTTGTCCTTCTTAGTTGGGTGTTCCTCACTCACAGGTTCAGAAGGAGAGGGAGTTTGACCCTGCTGTGGATCAGAAGATGAAGCTTACTGAGGCTCAGCAGGAGGTCCATGTTGTGTTGTCTCAGGTTGTTCAACCTTAACCTCCACTTCAGATGGGATTTGACTTGGAGGAGTGTATAAGTCAATCAGCTCTCCACTCTTGATCTTCTGCTTGATTACCCTGATATGCTCATCCATTATGGATAGAGACATAGGGCCAAGTCTCCTTCCGGAGAATCCATACAGCTTCAAGAAGCTCATCATCCTTTGTCTGTCAGCAGACTTCTTCATACTCTTTTGGATGACAGCTCTTGACTTTGCAGCATCTTCCCTCATCTTTCTTTTTGTTGCCTTTTTTTCTTTGAGCACTTGAAGTTCAAGCTTTTTAAGATAATCAAACTCAATGTACTCAAAGGACAAGGGAAGAAGTGCAGATATCTGGTAGAGACCTGTGGCACTCAGGTAGTTGATCATGTTTTGCCTATCTGTTTCCTTGTCTACCTGAGGTTCTTGTGTAGCAGCCACATCTTCTTGCACAGGACTTTCCTGAACTGGGGAGAGAGTTGGAGCATGCTTGTATAATCTTTTCTGTCTCTTCTCTTCTTTGAATTGGAGAAGTAATCTTGCATCCTCGGCTTCCTTCATCTCTCTTGACACTTCCATGTCAGCCAGTTCATTTAATTGCTCTAAGGGGAGAGATATAATCTCATCTATGTCATAGTTCCTGGTCTGCAGGTAAGTAATCCTGACTGCCCTTAACTGATCTTGTTGAGTTTTTGGTCTGGGGGCGGCCCTGATTGCAGCTTGCATAAAGCCTGAAGAACCAGAAGAACTTTCTTCCCTTAGCTTCCTCTTCCTCTCTCTCTCTCCTCCTCCTCAATCTCCTCAGGAGTCAAAATCCTTTTTCCTTTGTCACCTATAGACCTTTGTGACTCAGGGTGGATAGAGGTTTGGCCTTCGTTGCTTGGTGTAGCATCTAAGCTCTGGCCAGAGAGAGGTTGTGAGACACCTTCACCAGCAGGTGTTTCCCTGAGGGAATGAATTTCTGAAGCAGTTGTTAGTGTGACAGGGCTCTCAGGCTCTATCACTGGATTTCAGCCAAGGTTTTCTCTTTGAAGCTAATCTCAGGGTCTGCCTCAGCATCCAGTTGACCAATGACATTACCTGATTGCCTTTGTCTCCTTCTAAGGCTGAACTCTTCAGTAATTCTGTCTTGAATCCTGAGTGCTAACCTGTCAGCTTGTCTTAATTTGCTTGGGTTGACAAGTGTCATGTTAATCAGGTCAAGACCTTCATAGTAGTCCAAAGTCTGAAAATTGAACACTTCTTGCTGCCCTTGAACTCTGTGAAGAATAAGGGCTCTTCTATCAACATCATACCTCCACCCAATAATGTAGTTTGAAGTTCCTTGAGGTGGAGATGACACAGCCTTTGAAATGCCTTCGTCAAAGAGACTCCTAATGATAGAGTCTATTATGTCCACATTAATGTGAACTTGAGGAAGTTGCTGAGTATGCACAGTTGCAAGTGAGGATGGTGAATCCTCAATGTCCATACTCCCTGAAGAACTCCCAGGTTCTGTGACTGTAATGACTTTCTCCCCCTTTTTGGCAGCATCACCCTCTTGCATAGGTGAGCTAGAGGTTAGGTCAACCACATTCACAGGTTCTTGTGTTCCTGGTTGAGCTCTTCTTAAAGGTCTCCCAGCTAGTTTTTCCCTGAGATAAGATATGTCAAGTTGCTGATCATTGACCCTATTATGCAGGGTAGTCATCTAAAATTCAAGATGACTAACCTTAGAGACTAAATAGGAGCATGTTTTTGACAGTTTTTGCACCTTTAGTCTCAGATTCCCCTCTTCTTCATCAGAAGAATCATTGGGGGATGAGATGATTAGACCAAAGTCCTCTCTCTCACCACCAGCCTTAGGTTCTTGGCTGCTGGATTTCCTCTGCACATTAACATCCTTAGTTGAGGTGTCAATGGGCTGAGTTGCCATGGTTGAGGTCTTAATGATGTAATCACTTGCAGAAGTGAGAGCCTCTTCCATTAGGATATCCACAACAGGTTCTGAAGTATCCACCTCAGTTATGGGTGACTGATGTGGGCTAGACAAAGGAGACTCAGGAGTACACATCTCTCTTTGAGTAGGAGAAGAGTAGAGAGACTCATGGTACCCACTGAAACCTAAGTCTTCATCAGTATAGAATGAAAGGTTGGGAATGGGTTGATTTAAGTCTAATGGTTGGGGATGGTAACTGTCCCCTGAAGGTTGTTCACTTGAGTGTTGAGACTCAGAGTGAAGGCTTAAGGTAGTTGGGCTTATGAGCTCATCAGGGTGAGCATGAGGAACCTCAGCCCTGATTGTTGAAGAGATGAGAGTGGTTTGCTCCTCAGGGGAAGTGGGAGCTCTAGTTTCCACTTCCTCCTGTATAGGTGAGTATATGGGGGCCTGCACAGACTCAATAGCTTGAGAAGGGGTTCGTTTGGATTTTCTTTGGTAGGTGAGGGTGACTTGGGGCCTTTTTGGTGGTTGAGAGGTAGAGGGTGTGGGTTCAACACTAGCTTGTGTTGCTAGGTTGTCACCTTGAGCAATGAGCTCTAACATTTTTGGGACTAGGGCTGTTTCTACCCCGGAGAAACCTACAGTTGGCTTCTTCATAATTTTAAAGATGTCGGGCTTCATCTGTTCCAATTTAAGAATATTATTTGTTTCCCTCAACTGTGAGCCCTGTTCACAGTTGAGAATGTGTTGAACATATCTAGGAAACATATAATACTCTAAGGAGTCCAAGTTAGCAAGCAAGTTTGTATAAACAAATTGAGAGTACCTGAACTTGACCCCTGAACCATTCCATGTACTATGAAGGAGAGATCCTTAGGAATCTGGTCCCACCCTCCATGCTTGTTTGACAAGCTGTGGATAACCACATGAAGCAGGTATTTCCACTGGAATGAGACCTTCCCTTTTCTGAAGGTCTTTACAGAGAAATCTCCCTCATAGCCCATCTGCTCAAAGGAATGATTTACAGTTTCCTTTGGGAAGGACAACTCATCTTCTTCATCATCCAGTTGCAAATGATTGTTTATGATGGCCGGAGTGATGAAGATTGTCCTCCCTTGCACTGTGGTAGACAGTGACTTCTCCCCATCCATAATGACCTCTTAGCAGGTCTTCTAAAATTCAAGCAGATAATCCTCATAGAGAGTGGGATCAATGGTTAGGGAGGTGGAGTAGTTTGATAGAGCTAAGAAACGGCATATCTCTGAGAAACTTTCATCTTTCTTAGAGCTTAACAGAGCAACTTGGTTATGTTGCCTGTGAAGTTGCATGGAGAAATATGGGTTGTTTCTGAGGTTTAGGTTGGCCATTTTAGAAGCTTAAGGATGAAGAAAGATGAAGACAAAAGGCGGTTGGGAGAATTAGGTTTAAGGAATAGTGTAATTGAGGAAGATAGTGAAAGAGGGGGGAACCATTGGGCATTTATGTGAAAAGGATTTGAGACAAAGTTAATGAAAGAGGATAAACTTTGAAATCCGGATGTCGGTCTCACCTCTGAAAAGTAGTTTACTTTTTCCCAAAAAGTAGTTTTCTTGGAAGTCGAGACATCTTCTGAAGGTTATTTGCTTCGGAAGAGCTGAAGAAAAAGCTTTCGAAGGCAAATTAGCTTCGGAAGAGATTTCAAAGGTTTTGAGAATTTTGCTTCGGAAGAGAATTTTACACTCAGAGATTTTTTATTCTAAGAAGAATAATTACTTCCGAAGGTAAGGTTGCTTTCGGAAGAAACTTGTTCTTTGAAAACATACAAAGTACTTAAGTTGATTTTAAGCTTCAGAAGATATTTCAGAAATGTCTTCCGCAGGTAAATTCACTGAAGCAATTATTTGTTTACTAAGACATAAACTTCTTCCGAAGGTAATTTTGGATCTTCCGAAGAGATCAAGATTTTCAAAATTTTAAGAAAAGTCTTTTGAAAAGATTTTCTTCCAAAAAAAACAAGAGGCTTATGAAGGTGATATAATAGACAACTTAGGACACACAGGTTTTAGAAATAAATATGATTAAGTTTTAAGAAAAGCTATTCAAAGTTAATCATCCCAATAGCTGATACAAGATATTTAAATCTCTGCTCATAAAAAGCTTTGGTGAACAGGTCAGCATATTGTTCATTTATGTTAACTTTGACTAGTTTGATTAATCCCTTTTCAAAGTTATCTCTAATCAAATGATACCTGATCTTATTATGCTTTGTCCTTGAGTGCTGCATAGGATTCTCTGTGATGGAGATAGCACTATCATTGTCTATGTGGATGGGAGTCTCTTTAAAGGTAAATCCATAGTCCAGCATCTGATTTTGAATCCAAAGCACTTGAGCACAGCAACTTGCAGCAGCAATAAATTCAACCTCAGCAGTTGATGCAGATACACAGGATTGTTTCTTGCATTGCCAAGAGACTACTCCCCCACCAAGAAATTGACATCCCCCTGATGTAGACTTTGCAGTCATGTTGCAACCACCATAGTCACTATCTGTATAAGAATACAAATTAAAAGTCAGAATTCTTTGGATACCAAAGGCTAAGTGATGGAGCACCTTTGAGATATCTTAAAATTCTTTTGACAGGACCAGGTGTGACATCCTGGGGTTGGCTTGATATCTTGCACAAATGCATGTTGTAACAAACATGATATCTGGCCTGCTAGCTATGAGGTACATAAGAGACCCAATCATGCCCTATAGAGATGTTATCAACACACTCCCCTCAAGATCAGGTCCAAGGGAGTTGATTTCTGGCTATGGGTGTCTAGCAACTTACAATCAATCATGTTAAAACCTTTAAGTATGTCCTGTACATACTTTGACTGACTTATGAAGATGCCATTGTCTACTTGCTTCACTTGAATTCTAGAAAGAAATGAGTCCCCCATGGCACTCATTTCAAACCTGTCGTTCATACTTTTCAAAGTCTTGCAGAGCTTTGGATTAGTTGACAAAGATAATGTCATCCACAATACTTGAACTAGCATTATGTCATTTCTGTTCCTTTGATGAAGAGAGTCCATCTATAGTACCTCTTTGTAGCCATGATGACAGAGATACGAGATAGAGTCTCATACCACTTTCTTGGTACTTGGACAGCCCTTATAGAGCTTTATCAAGCCTGCAGACATAATCAGGATGATCAGGAATCTACCAACCAGGTGGTCGTCTGACAAACACATCTTCATCAATACACCCATTAGAAAAAGCACACTTGACATCAAGTTGGTAGACCTTGAAATTCTTGGATGCAACAAAGCTAGGAATATTCTAACAGCTTCAAGTCTTGCCACAGGAGCAAAAACATCTGTATAGTCAATTCCCTTCTCAGTATATCCTTGAACAACTAGTCTTGTCTTGTTTTGATGAAAGTCTCTATATCCTTCTTGTTCCTAAAACCCATTTGGTCCTATGGTAGTCTTCCCTTGAGGGAGAGGACATAGGTTCTAAACATTTTGCCTTTTGAATTGAAGCATTTTTGCCCTGCGTGTAGAAGAAGCAGGCTATCTTGCATAGCTGTCCAATCCAACCAACTTCCATCCTTTAGAGCCTCATCAATTGTTCTTTGCTCTATCTGGGACAAGAAACAAGAGTGAATACAAACATTTGCTTCATGGGTTTTCTCTTGTCTCACCCCTGTATCAACATCTCCATGGTATTTGTGGTAGAATGAGACTTTTGGATTCTTAGCTGAGGGATCACAGCAAGTTGCTTAGACAGATTAAGATTTGAAAATTTTTAATATGGCAAAGAAGATTCATCCTCCACATCACCACACTTATAAAGATTGACTTGATCAAATGAGTGTGTGACATCATTGATGTTGTCTTCAATGCAGTGGTTATCAGCATCAAGAAATTCTTGATCACTTTCACCACCACCATTTTCTCTAACATTTGTAGCTCCTTCTTTTGAGTTTCGTGCCTCTAAGCTGGAATTTGAAGGCACCCCAGAATCATCAGCAGGATTTGTCATTGATGTGCTGGTAGAAGCTTTATTTACAGGAATAGTTACTACTGGAGCTGAAGTTATGTAACATGAGGGTCTTCTGAGCTCAAATCTTTGGTCAGGATCACCTGTTGGTAATATATTTGTAGATCCTGAAACATTCTCACAAGATTTGTTAAAACAGTTGGTAACTAAAGCAAGATCAAATAGCCAATCCGGACCAAAACCTTTCACACTAGGAGTGTGCTCATTGAAAGTCACATTGGCTGACTTCTCAACTACTCTAGTTCTGAGATTGTATACTCTATAAGCTTTAGCTTGAGGTGAGTATCCAATAAAGTGTCCATCATCTGATTTCTCAGCAAACTTGGCAATTTGATCCTTGGTATTCAAGATAGTGCAAGGACATCAAAATGACCTGAGAAAACCAATGAAGGGTTTTCTCTTGTGCCAAAGTTCATAAGGAGTCTTACCATGTGTCTTAACACTAAAAATCTGTTTTGCACATAGCAAGCAGTGTTCACTGCCTCTGCCCAGAAGGTGATAGGCAGTTTAGGGTCAGACAACATAGTTCTTGCAGCTTCAATTAGTGTCCTCTTTCTCCTCTCAGCAACACCATTTTGCTGAGGAGTCCTGGGAGCACTATATTGTCTTGTAATACCTTTTTCATCACAAAATGTATCAAGGATTTGATTCTTGAATTCAGTCCTTGATCACATCTTATGGTTTTGACCTTGTGATCACATTGATTCTAAATCTTTAAGATGAAATTCTTCAGAATCTGTTGGTCCATGTGATCGAAAAAAACAGTGCGAATGATGTGATGAATTGCTCAATATCTAACAAGCATGCTAAACAATGACAATATAGAAGATTGAATACAATTCTAAATCATATTTGATAACAAAAGGAACAATGACAATCAATAACATAATCACAATGATATTTCTGTGTAATAACTGCTTGGAATAGGTAACTTGCAACAATGATCCACGATTACGGTTTTGCAAGCTTACCTTACAATGAAAATTAACAAAAGTATATATAGCAGTCGTAGTTTCGCAGACAGTTTCGTACCAGCGAAACTGTCATGCCGAAACTACAGTTTCGCCCGGCAGAACATAAGTTCGCCGGGTAAACTAGAACAGCAAACTGTGAGCGAATTTACAGATTCGCTCACAGTTTCGCTGGACTGCTAAAAACACACAAATCTAAGAACATACAAAAGGAAACTAACAAAAGTCCTATTACAAGTAAAGTAAACAATCTATACTAAGGTGAGTCCAACCTATACATGATCTTCAATACTCCCCCTAGGTTGGATCTCACCGTCTTCACTCTTCTTGATTTGACTTGTCAGCTCCAGTTTCCTCTGCTGCGATTGATCTGTCTTCGTCACCTCCTGCAGCTACGTCCTCAGAAGCTTCAGCAAATGATCCTCCATGGTCCTTTCCTGCATCACTAGCTTCTTTGGAATGACCACTAGCCTTTGCAAATTGCCTGGTCAGGTCTTGAACATCCATATTAAAGTCATCCTGAGCCCTTACCCTTTCAGCTAACTTCTTTACTTCAGACCTTACTCCCCTGATCTTGTTGGCAACGTTCATAAACAAACTTGCTTCTTTCCTAGTTTCCTCTCCAGCTCCAGCCTTAATGTGATTTTCACATAATACCAGAAGATCTTCATCACAGAAACTGAACAACTCCATCGGATCAAATACTCTAAACTCCTTTCCATGTTTAACCCTGATCACAACTTCTCCAGTGTTGTTATCATAAAACCATTTCTCAAAGTCCTGTAGTTGTTGGGGAAGAGGATCAGCCAATCTTACCCGATTTACAGTCTTTGGAGGTTTAACTCTTAGAACAATCCTTCCCTTTCCCGTCTCCAGTCTTTATCCTTCTTTGATCTCTTTCTTTCTGCTTTCATATATCCGAAAGACTCAAAGTTGTCATTAAGCCCATTTTTTCTCTCTTTTTCAAGAAATGTGGCTCTTTCACTCAGATGAGCATTGATCAGAGGTAGAGTTGCCAAACGCCTTAAATCCCATTTAGGCAAGGTCTTAAAAGCCTTCCTTTTAAGCATATAACTGATATTGCCTCCCCGTCTCTTGATCATAAACATCTTTAAGCTTGAATTATAACACCAGCTTATGATTTTCTTGTCAGCCTCCTTCCTGCTCAATCCCTCCAAGTGTTGGAAAAGAGGAGTGATTTCTTCTACCTCCTTCTCTTTCACAAACCAATCATTTTTATCCATTTCAAATACATCTGCATCATCCTCTCCCTTTTTAGCAACATAGATCAATGGTCGTTCATCAACTTCATAGAACTCAGGTTCTGAATCATAGTCTATGAGCTGTTCATCTTCCTCTTCCTCATCAACCAACCCTTTACCTTTCTCAGGTACTCCTTCAGTAGTAGCTGTTACAATAACTTCTTCACCAACCAGATCCTTTTCAAAGTCAAATTGCATGTTTACAAACCCAACCTCTATAATATCCTCCTCATCATTTCTTCCAACATCCTCTCCTGGAGCTTCCCGCTCTCCAGCATCAGTAGTTGCTGCACCAGAAGTGCCCTCTCCTACCTTAGATGAAGTACCCACATTCAGAAATGAGTACTTTGATGTATCAGTCAAATCATCTAACTCAGATTGAGTTAGTTGATTAGGTAGGCCGGCTGCAGCCTTCAGCTGTGTAATCTCCTCAAACAACTTCTTCACCAGTTTTGATCAACTAACATCCTCTGCATACCTTCAATCACTTCATCTTTTTGTTTTTCTCTGATTTCCTGGTTTGTGAGTTTAGTCTTGATCATACTCAGTTCATTAGCCAACGAAGTATTCAAATTGCGTATCATATCCTCATCAAGGTTTTCACTAGCCTCTCTTCTAGTTGTAAATCCTTCATGTCTATGCTTGGTTCGTCGCTCAGGCTCAGCAAAATCAGTTTTCTTCTTAGACCTTCTTTCTTTTTCAACCCTAACTTCCTCAGCTTGTGCAGCAATATCCTCCTCAAAATCATAGTCTTTTTCTTTGGCATATCTCTTTCTTTTCTTTGTAGCATCAGCTTGCTGTACTCTTGTTTCTTCAGCTCGTTTATTTTCTGATTCATCCACCCGTCTAATATAGCTCCAGCGTTCTGGAGGATACATGTTTTCCCAAAGATGGGTGATCTTTCCACTGAAGTCGTGGCGAATGGCACAGCAGTCAGCAAAGATACGGGGATTCATTTGTACCAGCCTCTTGATCTCTCCATGTTTTGGAACATGAGGTATAAGATCATCAAATATCATCTGAAGAAAATGAGGATACAGCAGCCATTTGTCTTTCTTTAACGCCATCACATTCTCCGCCATGCACGCAAAAATCAGTCTGGCAATATTGGCCTTTTCACCTTTACAACATAACACCATTGCCTTAGCCCAATCAATGTTAAGACCATCGGATCCACCTTTACGGTGATCAAGACACATGATAAAAACATGAGCAATGTATCTCCACTCTTTAGATAAGAATGACTTCTTGATCTCCTTTCGGGAACCAAAGGCTGGTCCCTCATATCCCATACTTCTAAAGGCTTGGAACACCTCAGAATCTGTCATAGTCACTTCATCTCCTGAATCTTCTTCAAGTCTTAGAATCCTCGATACAGTCTCAGCAGTGATCGTCACTTCTTGATCAACGACTTTAGCAGTAATCCGCTGTGCATCTCCTCGAGTATCATACTCTGCAGATCGCCAGAAGTCTCTGATATGAAGATCATAGATGGTAGGCGAATGAGATATGGCATGGGCTATAGGTGATCTTTGAAGCCATCTGATACAATCTCTAAATCCAGCTGCCTTTGGATGAGTATCATCTAAAATAGCGGTGATATTATTCCGCTCATCAAACTTGAGATTAGCCATGATAACCTGATGAAGAAATCAGATAAGTTGAATGAGAAATTAAGAAAAGAAGAAAATAATACTAAAACAATGAAAACTAACAGTTTCGGCAAGCGAAACAATAGTTTCGCTCATTAAAACATGTTAGTTTCGCTGAACAAAAGACAGTTTCGACTAGGCGAAAATAATTTAAAATAGATTCGCTATTAGTTTCGGCAAGCAAAAACATAGTTTCGCTGGCAAAAAAACATATTAGTTTCGCTGTTCAAAAAGAAAATATGACCAGGCGAAACTGTACAAGCTTAAGTCCAGATTCTGCGAAACTGAAAATAGTTTGGCGAAACTGTTAAGTTCGCGCGGACAGCATAACTTTACAGTTTCGCTGAGAAGTAGAGAACTTTCGTTCAGTTTCGCAGAATAATCTGCAGTTTCGCTGGATGAACAGCGAAGACACCGAAGGGTCAAAATCCAAATGTCTTAAAAGGAGTTAATTTTAACCAGATTAAATGATTGAACACGGTTCGAAACTCACATGCGAAGTAAAAGAAACAATCAATCGGTCCAAAACACAAACAAAACTCAGAATCGCCCACGAAAGTCACGGAAAACCCTAAACCACTACACAGGTCGATCTTGCGAAAATGTGAGAAGAATTTCGCAAAAACGACTTAAATAGCAAATAGTTTCGCAGAGAGCGAAACTATAGATTCGCAGGGCGAATTTACAGTTTCGCCCAGAGAATCTGTAATTTCGCTAAGAGATAGCCAGTTGAAAACTAATTAGTAAACCTAGCGAAATTGCAGTTTCGCCATGCGAAACAATTAGCGAAAAAATAGTTTCGGCACCCCTATAGATTCGGCACCCCTTTATAATATATATATATATATATATATTATATATATATATTTATTATATTATATTATTATATATTATTATATATATATATATATATATATATATATTTTATATATATTTTTTATTTTCAATAATGAAGAACGTCACATAATGAGATCTAAATTAATCAGAGATCACATCCTCTAGGTATTTATGAACATAAAGATGATCAAAAATCATCGACCGGCAATGAGATCATACTGAATACGAGATCTTATCACAATCTGCACAGGAACAACTGAAATTAGAACAAATCAATAACGATTGCTGATATATTTGTCCACTTAAACTCATGCCTTATCCTTTTTCAACAAACAGCTTATGATTTGTTAAGGTTCAATTAGATGCTTTAGAATGTTAGGACCCCACAATCATTTGGCAAAAACCCTCACCCAACCTCAGGATTTCTTGAATTTTGAATCAATCTATACGGAGCAAGGCTTGTGCATTAGTGTGCAAATGATTATAAACAGAATATTTCATTCTGAAAAGAACTCATCGATTAGATGATTTGACATAATTATATCAAAATGGTGAGAGCTCCAGATCTATACTCACGTATAACAGAGGAGATGACCATTTAAACATGTGCTGATGAGAGCTCCAGGTCAGTACTATCGTACAGCAGAGGAGATCATCACTCCAGGTCAGTACTTTCGTACAGCAGAGGAGATTAGCACAGACACAAGATACACAAATACAAGAATATACCAGATATGGTTCAGGGAGATGACTTATAAGAGCAGAATGGGTGAAAGATTCATTCTCAATCCAATTTTTGTCAGGACTCAGTTTTTGTGCAAGCCAAAACAATTGAGTAAATCCAGACATTCTTAAGCATGATGTTTAATTTAATCATAGAGCTGCTGTCTACTTTATTCTTCAGGCTGAGTCTATCAAGCATATCGTTAAAGAATCTGATCGATTCTTCTTGAAAAATTTTTGTGAAACAGAATCCAGTATCAGTTACTATCATTTCTCATTGAAGCACCGGTCATGTATAAAGAACATACTTAGAGGATATACAATCATTTCTCGTCATTTTAAATTCCGATCTCAGGATATGAAATTACTCCCCCAAAATTTTATTTTCAAAGAATAGATAATTTATAAAAATTATGAAAAATATTTATAATTTATTTATTATAATTATATTTTATTATTTTTTATAATAAAGGACAGAAAATGAAAATTTAAAAGGATATTAACCCGAGCATAGAGATCAATTCATAAAAACGAGGTTTATCAAAAGTTTTTGTGAAAAGATCAGCTTTTTGATGTTTTGTATCAATGGGTATAATATCGATGAAACCCTTTTCTTGAGCATCACGAATCGCATGAATTCGTGTCTCGATATGCTTGGTTCGGGAATGATGAATAGGATTTTTTGCAATCCCAATGGCTGCTTCATTGTCACAAAATAAAGGTGTATGGAGAAAATTAATTCCATAATCAATCATTTGGTGTTGAATCCAGAGAACTTGAGAACAACAGCTTGAGGCAGCAATATATTCGGCTTCCCCTGTAGAAAGAGAAACAGTGGTTTGTTTCTTGCTCTGCCAAGACACCAAACAATTTCCCAAATATTGACACCCTCCAGACACAGATTTTCTGTTTAACCTGCAACCATTGGAATCACTATCAGAATAAGCATGTAAATCAAAATTCCCTCCATATGGATACCATAGCCCTAAACGAGATGATCCTTTGAGATAACGAAATATTCTTTTGACAGCTTTCTCATGAGATTCTTTTGGAGCCGACTGATATCGAGCACAGTAGCCAACAACAAAAGTGATATCAGGACGGCTTGCAGTAAGATACATGAGAGAGCCAATCATAGATCTAAAAAGATGAGGATCAACTGGTTTTCCGTTTTCATCTGGAGTAAGACAAGTCTGAGCAGTAAATGGAGTCATCTCAGGAGAAGCATCATCCATTTTAAATTTCTTTAAAATATCCTTAATATACTTCTCCTGATGAATAAGAATTCCTTCTTTCTGTTGTTCAACTTGTAATCCAAGAAAGAAACACATTTCTCCCATCATACTCATTTCAAACCTTTGACTCATTACCTCTTCGAACTCTCTACACAATTGAGAATTGGTAGATCCAAAAATAATATCATCAACGTAAACTTGGACAAATAACATTTCACCATTCACTTCCCTTTTGAAGAGAGTCATATCAATGGTACCACGAGAGAAACCATTGCTTAGAAGATACTGTGTAAGGGTCTCATACCAGATCCTGGGTGCTTGATGAAGACCATACAGAGATTTGTCAAGCTTAAACACTTTATCAGGAAAATCAGGATCCTCAAAACCTGGTGGTTGACACACATATATCTCCTCATCAATGTCTCCGTAGAGAAAAGCACACTTCACATCCATCTGATAGACTTTAAATTGTTTATGAGCAGCATGAGCGAGAAATATTCTGATTGCTTCAAGACGAGCAACTGGAGCAAAGACTTCTGTATAATCAATCCCTTCTTCTTGAGCAAAGCCTTGCACAACGAGTCTAGACTTGTTACGCACCACTACACCTCGATCATCCGGTTTGTTCTTAAACACCCATTTTGTACCGATTGGATATTTGTTAGGAGGTAAGTCAACCAAGGTCCAAACTTTAAGCTTTCTGAACTGTTGAAGTTCCAATTGCATAGACTCCACCCAACAAGGATCCTGTAGAGCAGCATGAACGTTTTTCGGGACTGTTTGAGAAATGAAGCATGAGAAAAGACAAACATTAATTAAACCAGATTGACTTCGCGTTCGAACACCATCAGAGATAGATCCAATCACGTTATCAAGAGGATGATCTTTCAAGGTTTTGTAATCGCTGGCTGAAGGAAAGATGTTTGGAGAAATATCACCCATAGTCGGTGAAAGATTAGATGAAGGTGAATTGATGATAGGTGTTGGATCAGGTAGAGGAGAAGATGTATGAGATAAAGAATCAGATGTTGGTGCCGGATCATTCATTGGAGACGAGGAACTAACATCAGTTGAAACAGCATCATTTACTAATGAGTTGGAAGGAACAGACGATGGAGATGATGAAATAATATTCGTTTGAGCATTTGGAATGGACGTATCATCATCGAAAACTGGCAAATTGAACGAATTAAACACAGTATCGGAGTCAAAGAACCATGCTGGTTCAGATCTAACTTCAGAAGAGTTAGATTCCTGCCAATCAACATAGAACGACTCTTGAACGATACGTGTTCTTTTGTTATAAACCCGATATGCCTTTTGAGAAGAAGAATAACCAACAAAGTAACACTCATCAGAAACAGCACCAAACTTTGTCTTTTGAGATTGAGTATTCAGAAGAGTGCAAGAACAACCAAATGGCCGAAAGAAATCAATTAGAGGCTTTCTCTTATGAAAGAGTTCATAAGGAGTCTTCATTTTATCTTTCACAATCAACACCCGGTTTAGAACATATGAAGCACAGTTTACAGCTTCAGCCCAAAAGATAATGGGTAATGAAGATTCTATCAGCATTGTACGAGCAGCTTCAACGAGAGTGCGATTCTTTCGTTCTGCAATACCATTCTGTTGAGGAGTTCTCGCAGCACTAAATTGTCTCAAAATCCCCTTTTGAGCACAAAATGAATCGAGAATCTGATTTTTGAATTCAGTGTCATTGTCACTTCTCAGTCCCATAACTTTTCTCTTACTAATTGTTTCGATAGAAAGAATTAATCTCTGCAATTCCTCTGCAACCTCGCCTTTGTGTGCAAGAAACCTCACCCATGAATATCTTGAGAAATCATCTGTAACAACAAGACAAAATGATTTTTTAGCAATAGATTTAACACTAATTGGGCCAAATAAATCAGTATGTAACAACCGAGAGGACAAGATATGCTATTTAGAAGTTTGGGCTTATGAGGTTTCTTATGTTGTTTGCCCTTGGCACAAGCCATACATTTTTCATTAACAGAAAAATCTTTTGAAGGAAGTCCTCTAACAAGATTGTTCTTTACTAATTTGTTAATTATCTTAAAATTAACATGGCCTAATCGACGATGCCATAAAAGAGACTCAGAAGTTGATGCTTTTGAAAGAAGACAAGTTGCAGTAGCCTTTGATTCGCTTGAGTTCATATCAAGAAGATACGTATCATGCTTTCTTGGAGCACGCATGAGAATCAAATCGTCTGAAATTACAATCTCTGATTTTAAAAATAGACATTCATCAGATTTAAACAGAACAGGAATGTCTTTATCGCAGATTTGAGAAACACTCAGAAGATTAAAAGCCAATTCGGGAACATAGTTGACTTTTTCCAAAGTGAGAGAACCATTGGTAACTTCTCCTTGTCCAATCATTTTTCCACCCTTTTTGTTACCAGCAAAAGCAACATATCCTCCATCTATAATCTGATAATTGGTCAACAAGTCTTTTAATCTAGTCATATGTTTGGAACACCCGCTATCAACATGCCATAAACTGTTTACAATCTTTGACGAGGACTCCTGAAAAGAAAACAAATCAATTAGCCAGGAGTAATAGGAACCCAAGATTGAACAACTTTGCTTTTTGAAGAAGCAGATTTTTTACATAAGAAATTATTAACCAATTTTGTCAATTTATTTCCAAAACAGTTCCTATCAGAGGATCCTTGAATCAAAGAAGGACAATTCTTGACAAGATGATCCTCTTGACCACACCTGAAACAATGAGGTTTGAATCTAGGTCTTGATGTGATGGGGTAAAAATAGGATCAATAATAATCTCCTCATCACATTCAGACAAACTAGAATCAATATCACTGAATGTCTCATACAACCCATGAGTTTGATGTTTATTTGAACAAGAATTATTATTTACAAAATTAGAAGAAGATTCAACTGACATATCAGTAAAACTAGTTCCACTGGTACTGGTGTCAGATGAAGAAGAAATACGTCATCAGATGAGGTCATATTTAATGGAGTGAAAGATGGAATAGGATGAGAAAAGAACTTTTCGAAACAATTAGTTTTAATTTGCTCAGTTGGTTTTGGAGAAAGATCAGATGCATTACAATCATTATGAAAACAAAAATCATCACTACCATGATCTGAATTACAAGATGGAATAAAACTATCATGAGAACATGAGACATCAGAGTCTGTTACAGTCAAACTAGAAACAAAAACAGAATTTAAACTAGACTTATGATCTAAAACAGACTGCTGATTATCAGGTGTACTAGTACTAGTGCATCCAAGCCCACTAGTTGGTCCATAGTCGTAGTCTTCACGAATGTACTTAGAGTTAATCCCCTCTAAACCTGCAGACATACTGTCAGTATCTGTTTTGATTAAATCATTAGAAGGATGAGGAACAGGCATAGGAGAATAACAGTATGTACTAGGTGGAGGATAAACCTTTACATTTTCATAACCCAAACCCGTTTTAATTCTAGCTCCCCGTTGAGATTTACAAAGATCATCATGTTTCATTCCTGATATAGTCCATTTATCTAACTTTGACTGAAGTTTGCTTGCTTCAAATTCAGCAAGAGCAGCCCTTTCAGTCAAAGTATTAATCTCGACATTTCTTTCCAAAACGATTCGTTTTAAATGATCAATTTCTTTTAAAGCCTCATTTAATTTCACAAAATATTTTGATTCATTGATTATAAGTTCATCATTAATTCGCTTTAAATCCTTTTCATTATCAATTAATAAACAGTTAGCCTTATAAATCTCAAATAATCTAATTTTACAAGCAGGTGAGCACATATCCTGTATTACCTCATATGGAAGTCCCATTACCATCGTTTCAGCAGCTAAGGCTTTGTCACACAGACATACTGGAGTACTTGACTTCTTTTCCTCAACAGTAGCAGCATCATCATCATTATCCTTTCTTATCCCAGCTCTTGAACTTCTTTTCTCACTTAAACCTGCAGTTTCGTCTTCCCCATTTCCATCATATTTTTCTTCTTTCCCATTTACATATGACACATTTTCTCTTTTGAATTCCTTGAACAGCTCAAATCCATCTTTAACATCTACCTCTTCGTTACTTTCCACAAACTCAGCAACTAACGCATGATTGATCTCAGTTCTTGTTTCCTCAACCTCGGCACTCCAGTCAAAGTTCGAAATCAAAGCACACTCCTTTTTTAGATTCACATCTTCCTTTTCTTTCTCTGCTGTCAGTCTTGGTACTCCAGAATTACTAGGATTGTGACAATTGGTAATGGACATTCACGTTTGAAATGTCCCAATTGTTTACAATTAAAGCATCTCAATTTCGACTTATCAAACCCCAGTTTTGAAGTAGATGTTTGACCACCAAAGTTCTTTCGTCCAGTTCTCTCCATAAATCTCCGAGCTCTCAAAGTTAACATCGCCATCTGCCATTGAATATCAGTTTCTTCAAGATCATCAGGATCAACCTGGTACATGTCCTCCATAGCATTCCCTTTCCTTTCAGTTCTCCAGCAACAAGTGCTTCATAGCTCTGAACGAACATTCCAAAAAGAGCCATTGTTTCTGATGGAATTGGAGTTTCAACATTGGCCTTAGAATTACCCAAATCTCTTCCAACATGGCTGTTCCCACTCGAGAAAGTACTTGTATTGCTCCCTCCTTGAATTGGATTTTGTATTTGAGAGTTTGCAGCGGATGACAATAAAGCAGCATTTTGAGAAAAACCGGATGTGGGCATCATAGTCTGGTTAAATTCCCGTCTTTTCATATCCAACTCAAAGGATTTCAACTTATTGATGATATCCATCAGCTTGTAATCTGTGAACCCTCTCTCTTGTTTAAGCATTCTCACCTGAAGACTCCACTGGGGTGGAAGAGAATCGAGAAGCCTGTTAACTTGTTCACTATTGGAGAGCCTTTCATCATATTTCTTTAAGGTGCTTGAAACAGTTAAGAAACGGTTTGTGAGATCTGTCAGACTCTCATTCTTGTATCCCACAAATGAATTGAATTCCTTTTCAGCCTGAATACTCTTATCCTTTACCAAATCTGCATTACCATCATAAAATTCACATAAAGCATCGTAAAGAGATTTAGCATTTTTATGCTCTGCAAAACGGTTGTAGATGTCTGGTGCTAAACAGAGAGTTAGAGCACCAAAAGCCTTTTGATCACGATCAATCAATTTCAGATCTCTTTCAGTATAGGAAGATGGGTCTTTGTTTTGAGAGACAACATCACCAACAGTAACCGTTGGTATGTGAGGACTAGAAGTAATCGATTACCATTGGTTATGATCAGTGTAGAAGAAGAAAGCTTTGAGACATCTCTTCCAATCTTCAAAATTATCTCCATTAATGAGTATTGGAGGCCTATTAGGAGCAACACTTTCAAGATCAGCAAGTGTGAGAGTAGTTAACTTTGACATTGTAGTTTCGGCAGAGAAGATGATAATTTCCCTGACACTTTCGCAGAAAAAGATGACTTTGATGACAGTTCCGCTGAAGAATTACTTTCGCTGACAATTTCGCTGAGGAAGCTAATTTCGCTAGCAATTTCAGCAGAACTTTCGCTAATCCAAAGACACCACTGGCTTAGTTTCGCTGATAACTTCGCACGAAACAAGCTTGAACTTTCGTTCAAAAACAAATTCAGCAGCAATTTCGCTTGTTGATCGTTGACAAACTCGGATGAACTTTCGTTCAAGAGATTAGTTTCGCATAACCACTAGAAAACAACTTCTGATGCAGAATAGCCCATAGTTTCGCTGAAAGAAGATGGCGATTTTGCTGGAAGAACAGTAAATTCGCTGATCGATCTCAAAACCCTTTTTCAACTCAAAATCAATCTGAAATCATCCAATACTCAATGAATTTGAGATCTGATGATTGTAGGATCTTCCTCAAATGAAAACTAGCATAATTCAATCAATTTCCATGTCAAAAACACCGTATAATTCAATGAAAATTGATTGAGACTAGATATTGAACAAAAACCACAAAAGCTCAACAAATCAAGAGCACTAAGGCTCTGATACCATATTGTTGGTCCATGTGATCGAAAAACAGTGCAAATGATGTGATGAATTGCTCAATATCTAACAAGCATGCTAAACAATGACAATATAGAAGATTGAATACAATTCTAAATCATATTTGATAACAAAAGGAACAATGACAATCAATAACATAAAGCACAATGATATTTCAGTGTAATAACTGCTTGGAATAGGTAACTTGCAACAATGATCCACGATTAGGGTTTTGCAAGCTTACCTTACAATGAAAATTAACAAAAGTATATATAGCAGTCGTAGTTTCGCAGACAGTTTCGCTACCAGCGAAACTGTCATGCCGAAACTACAGTTTCGCCCGGCAGAACATAAGTTCGCCGGGTAAACTAGAACAGCAAACTGTGAGCGAATTTACAGATTCGCTCACAGTTTCCCTGGACTGTTAAAAACACACAAATGTAAGAACATACAAAAGAAAACTAACAAAAGTCCTATTACAAGTAAAGTAAACAATCTATACTAAGGTGAGTCCAACCTATACTTGATCTTCAGAATCTCAGGAGTCTCATCCTTAGTTCTAAGAAAGAAGACCCAAGTGAATCTTGTAAAATCCTCTGTGATCACCAAACAATAAGAGGTCCTTCCTAGACTCATTACACTAGTGGGGCCAAAGAGATCCATATGTAATAAGTTTAGGGGATTAACGATGGAGTTTCTTTCCTTTTGCTTGTGAGATACCTTGTGTTGCTTCTTTTTTAGGCATGCAACACAGTGGTCATCACTGGTAAACTCTTTCTTTGGTATTCCAGTTACCAAATCATTATTAATTAATTTATTTATGTTTTTAAAGTTTACATGGCACATTCTTTTATGCCAGAGGAAAGATTCATCATTATTTGCTTTAGATAGAAAGCAGGAAACTTCTCCTAAGGGATATGTTTCTTGCAAGTCCATCTTGTACATGTTTCCTTTCCTGGGGGCTCTGAGCAAGATGTGCTCATGAGGAATGACCACCCCGGGCCTGAGAACAATGCACTCATGCTCAGTAAAGAGCATGTTATGACTCTGATCACATAATTAGGATACACTCAGAAGATTGTACCCAAGCTCCTTGACAAAGTTTACCTTCTCAATGCTGAGCTTACCATTTGTGACCTTGCCCCTTCCAGTAATGTAACCTCCTGCATCTCTCCAAAAGCAACTGTTCCTCCATCAATTCTTTCAAACTTTTGGAGTAGTGACATATTGCCTGTCATGTGCCTGGAACAGCCACTATCAATGATCCATACATTTCTGTTTGTCTTGAGCTGTCCCGACACAAAAGAGATAATTAGTTATATTTGGAAACCCAAGCCTCATTGATCTTGGGCTCATCAAAAGAAGTTGAAGACAATGCAATAGTAATTGATCCTATAGTCATGCTAGAGAGATCATTTGCTGAAGTTGATGAAGAACTTTCAGCCACTTGGTCTTTCTTTGACTTCCATACCACCTTTGGAAGCTTAGACTTGACCTTCAATACTTCGGAAGTTTTGATGACTTTGGAAGTTTTGATGACTGGCCCTTCGGAAGATCTTGCTTTCACTGCAGCAGGCTTCAGTGCTTCGGAAGTATTCCTTTCTTCCGAGACCAAATTTTCTTCCGAAGGCAAGTTTCCACTTGTCTTCTCCTTCATTTTGCAGCTTCTGAAGGAAACAGATTTTCCTTCTGAAGCTTGCTTCTTCTTCTCCAAACTCTTAGAAGTTTCTTTCTTGGTCATGTGGAGAGTACTCCTTGGATTGTAAACACAATCTTTAGCAAGATGAGAGGTACTCCCACACATAACACAATCCATTTTCTTCCTTCTAGGAGTTCTTCTTTGTGAACAAGGCTGAACTTGATCACTTTCCTTCTCCATCTTCACCTTTGCAGATGCTATGGCAATCCTTGTGGGGTTAGAACTATCTTTGGAGCAGGATGGTTCAGGTTGTATAGCAGCAATGCACAACTGATCAGCCTTCTTCTTGATGACGTGATGATTTGGACATGAACTAGAACTCTTGTTGATGGAGTTCAAGTTTGTATCTTCAGCCTTTACGATTTCAAATCCTGTAGAGATGAAGACTTGTTTCTATGCAGAATTGAAGGTAGCCTTGATCTCTTGAGCCTTTTTGGACTTTCTTATGGACTTCCTGATCAAGTTCTTTCTTCTTGACTTGATCATCCCAATAGCTTTGCTCTCCTCAGAGGGATGGTGACCCTTCTTAGAATGCTCTTCTTCACTCTTCTCAGAGTCATTCTCCACTATCTCCTCTTCATCCTCTTTAGTCACAGGATCTATGAGGGGAAGCTCATCTTCACAAGTTCCACACCTAAGAGATCTTACAGACAAGATTGTGTGTAGAGGAGCTATCTCATAAGATCCTAGTCCCTGCTTATTTTGATAACAAACTTTTGCATGCAAGGATGAGGATATTATGTTCTTGAAGGTCTCTTCTTCAAGAACACATTTTTCTGCCTTGGCTTTGCTGATCACAAGCTCAGCCTAGCATTCAGTTAATTTAGTAATGAAATCTTTGATCTGAGTCCTGTAGTTTTTATGCTCATGTTTAAGATTTGAAATGGTTTTCTCTAAGTCCTCCATCTTTAGTTTATTATCATTTTCAGCTCTTTTAAAATCAGCTTTTAAAATATTTAAGGACTCACGGTCAGATCTCATTTCTAAATTATATGACCTGTATCTATTAACGTTAGCAATACATTCAGGAGTACAAAGATGTTCCAATACCTTGGCATCATCGTGGTGTGCCATGAGTGCTTGGTTTGGAGATGCATCTTCTACTTGAAAGCTCCAGTCAAAGCCTCCTTCTTCAACGCAACTGCAGCTTGCTGCTTTGGCTTCTCATTCTGGGGGGCTTTCTCAGTGTGTAGTTTGTAGTTTGGTCTGGTTTGTGCTTGGCCACCATTTGTCCTTGGTGCCTTACACGCTCTTGCAAAGTGTCCCATCTGGTTAACAGTTGTAACACTTTACTTTGCTTTTGTCCAGCCCAAACTTTCCACTGGCTGCATTGCTTGGAAACTTTCTCCCTATCCTTTTGTGAACTTCTTGGCTCTGTGAGTGAGAAACGCCATCTGCTGGACTATCTCCATGTACTCCAGATCATCTGGATGGATACAGTCCAAATCTTCAAGAGTGAAGAGAAAGTTGCCCGAAGTTTTCATCAGCAGAGACAAAGGCATGAGAAGAACTTGTCCCTTGGAAAGGACTTCCTTGAGTGTAGCTTTCCCTTGGAGTCTCTGGGAAGTGATGAAAGGGGCCTTTTGTGAGTTGTCGGGGAAGCATATAAGATGATGTTGTGGTTCAATGCTTTCCCTTTCAACCACATGGAGGGCTGAACTCAGTTGATTGATTGCTGAAGTTACTAGATGAGTTTTGCATGTTCATCTCCATCTGGTAGCCACTAAGAATACCATATACTCTTGACAGTAAGAGTCTTAAGGTTCTCAGTCCTCTTGATAACAACACAATAATGTTTCCATTGTCTAGGAAGAGAGGACATAAACTTCCTTACAATGTCCTTGTTCTCAAGAGTTACTCCAACATCCGTTAGAGTATTCCACAATCTCAACATACCTGAAGTATTGTTAGTCATAGTTTGCACCTGCCTTGAAGGTGAAGTTTTCAAACTGCTACTTCAGGAGATCCTTCTTGTTCTCCTTTGCTTCAGTAGACCCCTCATACATCAGCTTCAGTGCTTCCCATAGTTGCTTGGCAGTTTTGCACTTCTTGAAGCCTCTGTAGATGGAGTTTGGAAGAGCAGTTTGAAAGGGTTGTCATGGCTTTTTTGATCGATCTCTATTCTCTTTCTATGCTTCAGAGTAATCCGCCACAGCCTTAGGAATCATACCACCACCAGTAGCAGAAGTGGTGCTTGGTATGTAAGGTCCTTCAACAACAGAGTCCCACATCCTGGAGTCTTGAGACTTGACAAAGCCTTCCTTTCTTTGACACCAAGTATCAAAGTCTTCAGGAGTGATCAGTGGAGACTTTGTCATAGTTCTAGTTTCCATATCAGCTTTGATTATAGCTGCCATTTGAGTTGTTAAGTATTTTGTGTGTGTGAGGGTCTTAAGATGGTTAGATCTTATATCAAGAGCCTGAAATACTCTGATACCAAATGCAGGACCGGTGAAGGGTATGCACTTACAACACAACAACACAATGAGGAGAGTTGCTTAGAACACTTAACAGATCAAATAGGGAACTGGTTAACTTGTTAATGAAAGATGCTAAGAACACAAGTAAAAGTGAGACCAAACAAGATTGCAAACAACACAACTATTTGGTTTTCAAGAATGCTGTATATTGCTTCTCAAGTTTTATTACAAGTTAGAAAGCATCGATAGAAAGTTACAAGTACTTGAGATACTTTAGACTACATCCTACAGCCGGCCATACTTTGAAAGCCAGCTGGGTACAATTGACTAGACAACTACAAAATCAAATGTAGAGTCAAAAGGCATATCTGCCTTTTGATTTGTGACTATGACATGCCATAACTCACATCCTAATATATTACAAAAAGAATAAAAGTACATAAAGTAGAAAGCATGGGCTCAAGACCTCAATGTACAATTACCAAAAGCATGGACCTTTCACCAACTCATGTAAGTTGGTGACTTTACAGAGTTGCAGCGGAAAGGTGGTCCAGCTTTATGGTAAAGTGCATCAGATAAAGGCATATCTCTAAAAGTCTTTGGCAGAAATCTGTCTTCACTCTTTGGCTTCGGAAGACTTTGTCTTTGAAGCTTCGGAAGACTTCACTTTTGGCTTCGGAAGACTTCACTTTTGGCTTCGGAAGATGTTGGTCTTGGCTTCGGAAGATTTTATAAACTTAGAATATTTCTAGTGCATGGTGTAAAACTTACAAAGCATTTCTACTTCTGTTCTTTAGTGCATGCTTGCACAGAGACTTTGGATGTTTTGGCTGCATCAGACTTATAGGAATCCTTACAAATGCCCAATATAAAAAGGTTAAACTGATAAGGTTACGATGGAAGTAGTACTTTGTTACTTGAAGAAAAGGAACTAGCTCATATATTGCTAGGGGAAGTGAGATGCTTCTAGGCATCCACCACAGTCTATGCTGAGGTAATTAGTTAATAATCATCCAAGTGAGAATCTGTTGGATATAAAATATGCGATCATTAATAATAACACTATTGCTATTGATTTACAATCCAAAGAGTTACACTTTGGAAAATAACAAGTAATAACTTCTAATTGTTTTATGTTATGATTCATAAATCTTGAATAAAATTGATGGTGATTACTTATTTAGAGAAATAACTAATAAAGGGGATTAAACATTATGATTTTATAATTAATCAATCAAAAATTAGATGTTTAATTAGATTTAAAGTTAATTAATAAACATCCACTAAGGCTTTTGTGATTAAAGGATAACTACAAAGGGTAATTGTTAATAAACTAGGGACTCAAAACTTAAATATATGGGTTTAATAACATAAATTGGTTTTAAATAAAAAAAGAATTAGGAAAACTTTAATCCGCATTCCCTTCTTGGCAATCAACCGCCCCTTTACTCCATCTTGTGATTGCCAACCACAACACCACCAAAAGCCATCGCCGTTGCAGTCGTGGACCACCATCGTTGCCTTAACTTTCATTTGTGGTTCTATCTATTGCAAAGCTCGAAGCTTTTACATGAAGCTGGTCAAATAGAAAGACCGTTGTTGTTTCCAACGTGCAAAGCTTTAGTTTTGATCGTCAAGGTATAAGCTTTTTACCATCTTATGGTTGTGTTTGTTTACTCTCATCTAATTGGATGCATGTTTTTGGCATTCTATAATAAGATTAATTATGTTTAAATCTCTTCTGCTAAATTTAATAAATGTTACTAACATAAAAATGGTAACAACTTTACTTTAGTTCACAATGATAACATAAATATGGACAAATGACAAAATCATTTAAATTGTATAAGTAGCAAGACTCCGGTAAAAAACATGCAAACCTATGATTCTTCGGAACGCTAATAATGATAAGTTATGATACATCGGCATGAAATCATGATAGTAAAAGCAAATGATAAAATTATATTAATATTTATTTCTAGGTGACTAACTTCTTGCCAAGGATAAATTAACCACACAACCCTTTGTAAAGTTATCACGAATAACACATTAATTACCTCATATTGATTGAAACTGCAATAGTCATACACTCCTTCAACTTATCACATTTATATCTAATGTTATAAACTATCTTACGCCAACAAACCTAAGATAAACATAATAAATGATATATCAAAATCGTAACAAATATAATGTTTTATCCATATATACGTATAAGGATGAACATTTATAATCTATCATAAATATTTCAAACTTCACCCACCATTCCTACTGCTAATGCCATGATTTGACACATTAACAAATAATTCTATGAAGAAATGTATAAAACATAAAGTCCTTTGACTTGATATGAAAAAATAAAAACGTTAAAAGCTTTAATATTCATCAAAGCTTATAAACGTACATATTCATTTAAAGATAATCATGAAAATACCATAGCATCCACAAGAACATGTGTAAATTCCATATAAATCAATAAAGATAAATAAGCTTGAACAAAATCAAAGTCAAAAGAAGAGCCTAGCTCATGATGGAAGAAAAAATAACACTAACGCTGAATATCTAACATGAAGTATGGTAAGAACAAGAGGATTCCAAATCAAAACTTAGTTAGCTGTTCTTGATGCTTCCTTTATCCTTCTTTAGAGTTGTTTTTCCTTTAATGATGGTGTTGGAATGGTGAGAGCGGCCTGAAAATAAGCTAGGATACAAGAATACATCTTAAAACTTGAAAACTTATCTTCCCCTAAATCATCACACACAAAATGAGAAGAGGCTTGCTTTATTCACAGAAACCATGTGAACATTGATTGTCCAACCTATGAGGAAGCACATCCATGCTTCAAACAACACATTCGTTCCCTGCTAATAAATTAATATGTCATCGAAGAATACCAAGATAAATCGACGGAGATGTTGCAAATGGTCTTCCCAAGATTTACTATAAATTAATATGTCATCAAAGAATACCAAGATAAATCGACGTAGAAACGGCCGAAATACATCATTCATAAGCCGTTGAAATGTCGAGGGAGCATTCGTGAGCCCGAAGGGCATTACAAGAAATTCATAGTGCCCGTCGTGTGTCCGAAAGGCTGTTTTCATAGTATCTGCCTCGGCAAGACGAATCTGATGGTACCCTGCTAATAAATCGAGTTTGGAGAAATAGCGTGCCTCGTGCAACTCATCAAACAACTCCTCGATAGATGGAATAGGAAATCGGTCCCGAACCGTAATAGAATTCAAAGCACGGTAGTCCACACAAAATCGCCATGTACCATCCTTCTTTCGAACCAAAATAACAGGGGACGAAAACGCACTTGTACTTGCCCGAATGATTCCCTGATTTAACATATCCTTAACCAAACGCTCAATCTCCTGTTTCTGAAAGTGAGGATACCGATAAGGGCGAACGGAGACGGGTCCATGAGACGGAAGCAGCTCAATACGATGATCATGAGACCGGATTGGAGGTAACCCATGAGGAGCTGTAAATACATCAGCAAATTCGATCAAGAGGTCTTGTACGTCTGAGTGATAAGTAGGTGTTGGCGATTCTGAAGGAACCAAAGACAAATGGAATAATTGCCCTATGCTGTTGGAATGAACCAGTTGGCGAAACCCATTGAAATGGATAAGTTGAGCCGAGGTAGTAGTATCGCCCTGCCATTTGACTCGTTTCGCATGGAGAGTAAATTCAAAAATCGATTTCGAATAATCGGTGACTACTGGCCCGAGAGTAGCTAACCATGAAACTCCCAAGACCATATCCCACCCTTGCAATGGAAGGACATAAAAATGGCCACAATGGGTTGGTCTTGAATCACCAATTCGACCTGTTTAGCTAACCCGGAACAGGGTAATCGTTCGCCACTTCCCACGAGAACAGAAAATGGAGAAATGGCCTCAATGGTATAATTTAGAAATTGAGCAATACGTGTTTGTACGAAACAATGGGTACTTCCCCCATCCAAGAGTACCTGTACCGGTTTACCATGAACTGAACCGGTGAAACGTAAAGTAGTAGAGGAACACCCACCTGATAGAGCGTTATACGATATTGCTGATTGAGTTGCGAGCTCTTCGAGTTGTAATTTCGTAGCTAGGGTAGCGTCGGTCGTCTCCTCTGCCGAAGGGTCCGAGGTCCCACCCGGGTCAGGCGTGTCGTCGTCGAAGAAAAGGAGTTGGGGAGTAGCCTTACATTTGTGGTCCCACGTATACTTCTCGTCGCAACGATAACAGAGTCCCAATGCCTTTTTCTGTGAAATTTCAACAGGTGTCAAACGGCGGAACCCTACCTTTGCCGTTGAGGTGGAAGACGTCCCTGGTTTGGGAAAGTTATCCGTCGGACCAAGTTTGGGGGTAGGTAATAAAGGTTTAGAAGAGCCCACAGAGACTCGGCCCACACCCTTCTCAAACTGGACTCGTTGTTCATGTAACTGGGCCTTATCCATGGCGTCATCCAACGTAGTGGGCTGGTGAAGAAGGACAGATTGTTTCAGATCAGATCTCAAGCCAGAAATAAAACAACTAATCAAAAACTCCTCCGGTAACGCCATCGAGCGGTTTCCGATAGCTTCAAAGCGTGCCCTATAATCCGCCACCGTTGTGGTCTGCCGTAATTTCGCCAACAAGCCCTCCGGTTTCTCAAGCTCGGAAGAACGAAACCATTTGGTTAAGGCGTCGGTGAAGACATCCCAGGTCGAGAGCCGGTGATGGCGGTGTAACCAATCGTACCAGTCTGCTGCGGCGTCATCTAAGTAGAATGAAGCAATATGTAAGGCCCCGTTCCCGGGACGCTTACAGTTGGTCATTCATCGCACATAAAACATAAAATTACATTTGCATTAAGAAAACATTGCAGCGGAAACATTCAAAAATGACATCACGTTTCATTATAATTACTTTTGCCAAATAATACATAATTATCCGGTTACAAAATTCATGTTTGCATTACATCACAAAAGCTATATAATTGGATGCCATCCCAAAAGAGCCGAGTAGCCTTGCCGTGCCATCCTCAGCAATCATTTACCTGCCAACTGGAAAATGTAATAAAAGTCAGCGTTGCTGAGTGAGTTCTAGTTTCAGATAAAAAAAATATACTTTACTTTCATTAAAACTATTCCTTTATCATGCGATCATTCAACATACGTAAACACAGATAATTCATTATTATCTTTCATCTCATTCATTATCTTCCATTCATTTCGTTCATTCTGTCTTCCGAGTCTTTTGCGACAACATGGTCGCTCACCTCAATGGCAATCTCAATGATTGCACGCTATCCGAGTCTTTTGCACCCCTAAGGTTGCTCACCCCAATTGCCCATCACGATAGCAAGCTATCCGAGTCTTTTGCAACAACAAGGTTGCTCACCCCAAGGCAACATCACGATAGCACTTACTCGAGTCTTTTGCAACGACAAGGTTGCTCACCTCATAGGCAATCTAAATGATTGCACTTCATCCGAGTCTTTTGCAACACAAAGTCGCTCACCCCAATATATATGCTTGCAAGCCTTTCTTTCGTTCATTCATCATTCATTAATGCATGCATTCTTACTTCATGTTCCTCTTTCATTATCTTTCGCTTTACATTACATAATACTTCATTCATTCATTCATTCATTCATTAGCATGACATGTAAAGCCACAAGAAAGATAAGCATACATCATAATAAGGAACATTCATACACATTCATCATCATCAAACAGGGCAACATCATACATTCATAATATGCATAAACATGCAACATCATCATCCTCATGCCCTACATGCTCTCTAAGGCCATAACATTCATCTTACATTCTTACGGGTTACTTTACATCAAACTTACATCTGCACCTTTCCCCGAAGGCCAGAAGTCAAACTACACATTCCCTTCGAGTGCAACAGCCCCATTCGGGCGCATGGACACTCTTCAGTCGCATGGCCTCCATGCGCGACTGAACATCATGCGACTGGACTCATGCGGATGAACATCTATGCGAATGAACAACCAATCGTGCGTATGGACCTCGTGCGAATGGGATTACTGCGACTGGGCACCTATGCGACTAACCTCATGCGAATGAACCCATGCGACTAAGCATCTATGCGACTGAACCCTCAGTCGTACAACCCTCATGCGACTGGACTCCCAGTCGTGCGACTGAATCCCAATCATGCGAATGACCTTCAATCGCCCTCATTCGGCCGTATGGCCTTCATTCGGTCGCCTAGCCCTAGCTGATGCAGAATGGAGTTCATCCCGAACCCAATCTGCCATTTTCGGCCTCCAAGCTCATCCAAACCCATTCTAAGCCTAAATCAACCCTCCTGGACCTTAGGAATGCATACCTTAACACCATAAAAGCACACCCAAGCCCGAAAACATACTCTAAACACATCATACACATCACACCCAAATGGGTCAACACACACACATAAAAAAACGGGTTTTGCACATTTTCCAGCCCCAAAATCGGTTGAAAACAAGTAAAGTAAAAGAGGGGTCCTAGAACTCACACAATCGAGCACAAAGACAAGAGCTTCGATTTGGCTTGCCACTCGACGAATTTGGACACCCGAATCACCCGAAACACCCACTTTTCTCCCTTTTCTCCTTTTCTCTCTTCTTCTCTTGAGAGCTGAAATATGTGAAGTGTGGGGAGAGTGGGCTGCCCTCTCCCTACACATATCACCACATTATCCGACTTTTCTTCGTTGGCGAGTTTGGTCCCTCGACTTTGGACTTTATTTCTTTTCTTTGTTCGTCGGCTTCAAAATTATAAATTTCCGGGTGTTACAATTCCACCCCCCTTAAATAGGTTTCGTCCACGAAACCTGTTACTCCTCGAACAAACGTGGATATTGCTGTCTCATTTCTGCCTCAGTCTCCCACGTCGACTCGGATCCCTTCCTGTGTTTCCACTGTACACGCACAAGAGGAACCACTTTATTCCTTAGCCTTTTCTCCTTTCGGTCGATGATTGCCACTGGTTGCTCCACATAATTGAGCCGTTCATCCACTTCGATATCTTCCAATGGGACAATCATATCTTCATCTGCTAAGCACTTCCTTAGATGAGATACATGGAATGTCGGGTGAATTCCACTTAACTCATCTGGCAACTCCAGTCTATAGGCCACCTCTCCTACTCGAGCAATGATTCGGAAAGGGCCTATATACCTGGGCTCAACTTGCCCCGCTTTCGGAAGCGAATGACCCTTCCAAGGTGAGACCTTCAACATAACCCGGTCACCCACCTGGAACTCAATCGGCCTGCGCCGTTTGTCAGCATACGACTTCTGTCTGTCTTTGGCTGCCTTCATGAAGGCTTTGATCTTCTCAAGCTTCTCAGTCGTAGCCTCGATTACCTCGACGTCCCAATTCCTTTGGCCAATATCACCCCAACAAACGGGCGTTCTGCATCTCCTACCGTATAGCATCTCATATGGAGGCATACCAATGCTGGCATGATAACTGTTGTTGTATGAGAATTCAGCTAACGGTAGGTGGTCATCCCAACTTCCACCAAAATCAATCACACATGCCCGAAGCATGTCTTCCAGCGTCTGGATGGTCCTTTCTGACTGACCCATCATTCTGGGGATGATAGCCGTGCTGAATATGTAACCTCGTTCCATAAAAATCGTCGTGGAACTGCTTCCAGAATTTAGATGTAAACCGATGTCCCGATCCGACACGATAGACACCGGCACACCATGACGAGTCACAATCTCTCTGATGAACAGATCAGCCAACCTCTCAGATGAATATGTCTCGCGGAACGGTAGGAAGTGAGCACTCTTCGTCAAACGATCAACTATCACCCATAGCCATCATACCCTTTCGGGGTACGCGGCAGCTTTGTAATGAAATCCATGGTGATGTGCTCCCACTTCCATTCCGGTTATCCAAAGGTTGTATCTTCTCCATACGGCTTTTGATGCTCGGCCTTCACCTGTAAGCAAGTAAGGGCCTTACTCACATACTCCACCACATCGCGCTTCATACCCGGCCACCCATAATCTTTCTTCATATCATGGTACATCTTCGTGGCACCAGGATGAATGGAGTACCGAGTCTTGTGAGCTTCATCCATAATCTTCACCCGTAGATCCCAAAACGAGGAATCCACACACGATCAATTCGGGTTCTAACACCGAGCGTGTTTTCACCCAATTCTCCAACCAGACCTCTCATTCTTTCAGAGTTAAGTGATCTTCTTTCAATGCCTCATCTTGAAACTCTTTAACCTCCTTCATCACATCGGGTCATGATCACTGATACGCTTTCACCCGAATCGGCTCGGGCCTCTCTTTCGGCTAAGGGCATCAGCCACCACATTGGCCTTGCCCGGATGGTAGTGGATCTCACAATCATAATCTTTATAAGTTCCAACCACCGTCTCTGCCTCATCTGTTCAAATCCTTCTGCTCAAAGAAGTACTTCAGACTCTTGTGGTCAGTGAATATGGTGCACTTCGTCCCGTAGAGGTAGTGCCTCCAAATCTTTAAAGCAAAGACCACGCTGCCAGCTCCAAGTCATGAGTAGGATAATTGACCTCATGAACCTTCAACTGTCGGGATGCATAGGCTATAACCTTTCCTCTCTGCATTAACACGCACCCCAACCCCGAGTAAGAAGCATCGGAATAAACACCATATCTTCACTTCCCTCGGGTAACGACAGAACAGGAGCTTGAGTCAATCTCGCCTTCAATTCTTCAAACGCCTTCTCTTGAGCTTGACCCCATACGAACTTCACATCTTTTCGGGTCAACTTGGTTAGTGGAGAAGCAATCTTGGAGAAGTCTTGGATGAATCTTCTATAGTAACCCGCCCAAACCCAAGAAGCTACGAATCTCGGATGGCGTCTTTGGCGACTTCCATTGCATAACCGCCTCCACTTTTGCCGGGTCCACCATAATCCCATCGGGATTCACCACGTGACCCAAGAACTGAACTTCGCGCAACCAGAACGCGCACTTGGAGAATTTAGCATACAACTTCTCCCTTCTCAAGTCTCTAGAACCTTCCGAATGTGACCGGCATGCTCTGCTTCGCTCCTCGAGTAAATCAGGATATCATCAATAACACAATCACTGATTTATCCAACATAGGCCGACACACACGGGTCATCAAATCCATAAAGCAGCTGGCGCGTTGGTCAAGCAAGGACATGACAAGAAACTCGTAGTGACCATAGCGCGTACGGAAAGCTGTTTTAGGAATATCTTGCTCCTTCACCTTCAACTGATGGTAACCAGATCGAAGATCTATCCTTGAAAACCAACTGGCACCCTGAAGCTGATCGAACAAATCATCTATCCTCGGTAAGGGGTATCGGTTCTTCACTGTCAACTTGTTCAGCTCGCGGTAGTCGATGCACATCCTCATACTACCGTCCTTCTTCTTTACAAACAGGACCGGAGCACCCCAAGGAGAGATACTCGGTCTAATGAACCCCTTATCAAGCACTCTTGCAACTGCTCCATCAATTCTTTCATCTCGTCGGAGCCAACCGATACGGTGCCTTGGCGACAGGTTGGCACCCGGTATCAGATCAATCTGAAACTCGATCTCTCTGTCAGGTGGCACTCCTGATAAGTCTTCTGGGAACACATCTGGAAAGTCACACACAACCGGTACATCGGCTAGTTGTGGTGTTGGCGTATCCACATCCTTTACATAGGCCAAGTAGGCACTACATCCACGCCTCATACACTTTCCCCCCGCCACCGCCATCGAGATCACTTTCGGAATCGTAGTAACCCGATCGCCATAAACCGTTACACTGAACTACCGTCAGGCGCCAACAACCGAATCATCTTCTTGCGACACACAATGTTCGCCTCGAATTCCGCTAACCAATCCATCCCAAGAACCAAGTCAAAACCCCTAAGTCATCACAAACGGTCTAACAGGAAACTTATGACCCTCGAGCTCCACATCACAATTCTCTATCATCTCAGAAATCCTGGTAGACTTACCTATGGCAGTTTCTACATCGAAGGGCGCATCAACACATCTACTACTAACAGGCAGCTTAGCACAGAAAGCAGCAGAAATAAAACTCTTACTAGCACCAGAATCAAATAACACAGAAGCTAAAGTTTGGTTCACCAAAAACGTACCGGACACGACATCAGGGTCCGTTCTAGCTTCCTCCTGTGTCATGGTGAATGCCCTGGCGCTCGCCCTCGGTCCATCACCTCCCGTCCTCTTTGCCCCTGAACTCTCAGCCCTCGCTTCTTACAATCTTTGAGCACGTGACCCTCTTCACCACAGTTAAGCATCGACCGCACGACAGTCCTTTGCCATGTGCCCCGCCTTTCCACACCTGAAGCACAAGTTCGACCCAAACCTGCACTCCCCGCTATGCTCCCGTCCACATTTACCACACCTTCTCGATCCCGCACCTGACATAACCACACGGCGATCATCCACCCGTGCCTTCTTATTACCCATCGAGGCATTGCCCCGACCAAATCTCTTCCCCTGCCACGTTCACCACCGCTCTTTCTCTGCCACCATCAGTCACCACCACCGCTCTTTCATCATACAATCTTCCCGCCAAATCCACCGCCGACCTAAACGTGCTCGGCCGGGCGGCGATCATGTGCCTGCGAATATCCGCCGGCAAACCCTGTATATACCTCTTGATCTTTCGGGACAGAGGCGTCACTTGATCCGGCACCAGACGTGCCATCTCGTTGAACTTCGTGGTGTACTGTTGGTGTGTCATGGTTCCCGCCTCCAGTTGCAGAAACTCCCTTTCAACCTTATCCATTTCCCGATGAGGACAAAACTCCTCGATCACCATCTTCTTCAGTTCGGGCCACCTCATCTCTCCCCGATCGCCCGATTACCCTCCGCTTGGACAATGTTGTCCCACCAGCATAGTGCCGAGTCCACAAAGGAGTGGGTGGCAAACTTTACTTTCTGATCTTCTCGGCACTCGCTGATGTCGAGAACAGCCTCCATTTCTCTCACCCATCGGTGAGCAGCAGCAGCATTGCCATTACCGTCAAAAGTAGGGGGCTTGCATCTCATAAACACCCCGTAGTTACAGCCTCGTGCCACCTCCTCGCACAGGCTCCTCTTCCTCTTCCTCCTCATTATCGGAGAAAATCGTTTCAGGCTCCGGTGCTCCCGAGGCCCGGTTTCTCTCCTTCGTTCCCCCTCCTTCACAGCTTTGATGACTTCGGTCACCACAGACGGTAAGATTGTCTGCATGACCTGATGTACTTCCTCCACAACAGCCTCCTTTACCGAGGCCCTTAAGTTCGCACTCTCATCCCCAGCTTCTGGATGAGGAGTCTCAGGTTCTGCAGGAACCTCTTTCTCAGCTCTAGGCCTTCCTCTCTTAGGGCGTGGTTCAGCAACAGGGCCATCACGGCCTCCACCCCTAGAAGCTCTAGAAGATCTACCACCAGCCATTCTCTATCACACTGAAAGATTCAAACACCAACACGGTCATTCAAGGAAACAACTCAGTTTATGTCAAGTATAGTAAGTCCCTAATTACAGTGGCCAGTTGTGATTAGCCACTTACTGTACTCTTCATACCCCAAGTATTACCTGTCCTGACTACATCAGTATTCAAATCTACATACAACACATAACATATACCATGCGCACATAAAACCGGTTAACTTTAAGAAAATACCTGATGGCACGCAGCTACTCAGTTTGGCATCCCATCCCCTTCGTCCCATTTTCAGTTTAAGTTAAGGTTATTTTGAAAATTTACCCATTTCACTTAAACTTTGGCTCTGATACCAACTTGTAAGGCCCCGTTCCCGGGACGCTTACAGTTGGTCATTCATCGCACATAAAACATATAATTACATTACATTAAGAAAACATTGCAGCGGAAACATTCAAAAATGACATCACGTTTCATTATAATTACTTTTGCCAAATAATACATCATTATCCGGTTACACAAATTCATGTTTGCATTACATCACAAAAGCTATATAATTGGATGCCATCCCAAAAGAGCCGAGTAGCCTTGCCGTGCCATCCTCAGCAATCATTTACCTGCCAACTGGAAATGTAATAAAAGTCAGCGTTGCTGAGTGAGTTCTAGTTTTAATAAAAAATATACTTTACTTTCATTAAAAACTATTCCTTTATCATGCGATCATTCAACATACGTATACACAGATAATTCATTATTATCTTTCATCTCATTCATTATCTTCCATTCTTTTCGTTCATTCTGTCTTCCGAGTCTTTTGCGACAACATGGTCGCTCACCTCAATGGCAATCTCAATGATTGCACGCTATCCGAGTCTTTTGCACCCCTAAGGTTGCTCACCCCAATTGCCCATCACGATAGCAAGCTATCCGAGTCTTTTGCAACAACAAGGTTGCTCACCCCAAGGCAACATCACGATAGCACTTACTCGAGTCTTTTGCAACGACAAGGTTGCTCACCTCATAGGCAATCTAAATGATTGCACTTCATCCGAGTCTTTTGCAACACAAAGTCGCTCACCCCAATATAATGCTTGCAAGCCTTTCTTTCGTTCATTCATCATTCATTAATGCATGCATTCTTACTTCATGTTCCTCTTTCATTATCTTTCGCTTTACATTACATACTTTTCATTCATTCATTCATTCATTCATTAGCATGACATGTAAAGCCACAAGAAGATAAGCATACATCATAATAAGGAACATTCATACACATTCATCATCATCATACAGGGCAACATCATACATTCATAATATGCATAAACATGCAACATCATCATCCTCATGCCCTACATGCTCTCTAAGGCCATAACATTCATCTTACATGCTCTACGGTTGTTACTTTACATCAAACTTACATCTGCACCTTTCCCCGAAGGCCAGAAGTCAAACTACACATTCCCTCGAGTGCAACAGCCCATTCGGGCGTATGGACACTCTTCAGTCGCATGGCCTCCATGCGACTGAACATCATGCGACTGGACTCATGCGGATGAACATCTATGCGAATGAACATCCAATCGTGCGTATGGACCTTGTGCGAATGGGATTACTGCGACTGGGCACCTATGCGACTAACCTCATGCGAATGACTCATGCGACTAAGCATCTATGCGACTGAACCCTCAGTCGTACAACCCTCATGCGACTGGACTCCCAGTCGTGCGACTGAATCCCAATCGTGCGAATGACCTTCTATCGCCCTCATTCGGCCGTATGGCCTTCATTCGGTCGCCTAGCCCTAGCTGATGCAGAATGGAGTTCATCCCGAACCCAATCTGCCATTTTCGGCCTCCAAGCTCATCCAAACCCATTCTAAGCCTAAATCAACCCTCCTGGACCTTAGGAATGCATACCTTAACACCATACAAGCACACCCAAGCCCGAAAACATACTCTAAACACATCATACACATCACACCCAAATGGGTCAAACACACAACACAAAAAAACGGTTTTGAACATTTTCCAGCCCCAAAATCGTTGAAAACAAGTAAAAGTGGGGTCCTAGAACTCACACAATCGAGCACAAAGACAAGAGCTTCGATTTGGCTTGCCACTCGACGATTTGGACACCCGAATCACCCGAAACACCACTTTTCTCCCTTTTTCTCCTCTTTCTCTCTTCTCTCTTCTTTTGAAGCTGAAATATGTGAAGTGTGGGGAGAGTGGGCTGCCCTCTCCCTACACATATCACCACATTATCCGACTTTTCTTCGTTTGGCGAGTTTGGTCCCTCGACTTTGGACTTTATTTCTTTTCTTTGTTCGTCGGCTTCAAAATAATAAATTTCCGGGTGTTACAAGTCCACCCCCCTTAAATAGGTTTCGTCCCCGAAACCTGTTATTCCTCGAACAAACGTGGATAATGCTGTCTCATTTCTTCCTCAGTCTCCCACGTTGACTCGGATCCCTTCCTGTGTTTCCACTGTACACGCACAAGAGGAACCACTTTATTCCTTAGCCTTTTCTCCTTTCGGTCGATGATTGCCACTGGTTGCTCCACATAATTGAGCCGTTCATCTACTTCGATATCTTCCAATGGGACTCATATCTTCTTCATCTGCTAAGCACTTCCTTAGATGAGATACATGGAATGTCGGGTGAATTCCACTTAACTCATCTGGCAACTCCAGTCTATAGGCCACCTCTCCTACTCGAGCAATGATTCGGAAAGGGCCTATATACCTTGGGCTCAACTTGCCCCGCTTTCGGAAGCGAATGATACCCTTCCAAGGTGAGACCTTCAACATAACCCGGTCACCCACCTGGAACTCAATCGGCCTGCGCCGTTTATCAGCATACGACTTCTGTCTGTCTTGGCTGCCTTCATGAAGGATTTGATCTTCTCAAGCTTCTCAGTCGTAGCCTCGATTACCTCGACGCTTCCCAATTCCTTCTGACCAATATCACCCCAACAAACGGGCGTTCTGCATCTCCTACCTACCGTATAGCATCTCATATGGAGGCATACCAATGCTGGCATGATAACTGTTGTTGTATGAGAATTCGGCTAACGGTAGGTGGTCATCCCAACTTCCACCAAAATCAATCACACATGCCCGAAGCATGTCTTCCAGCGTCTGGATGGTCCTTTCTGACTGACCATCAGTCTGGGGATGATAAGCCGTGCTGATATGTAACCTCGTTCCCATAGCGTCGTGGAACTTCTTCCATAATTTAGATGTAAACCGGTGTCGCGATCCGACACATAGACACCGGCACACCATGACGAGTCACAATCTCCTTGATGAACAGATCAGCCAACCTCTCAGATGAATATGTCTCGCGGATCGGTAGGAAGTGAGCACTCTTCGTCAAACGATCAACTATCACCCATATGGCATCATACCCTTTCGGGTACGCGGCAGCTTTGTAATGAAATCCATGGTGATGTGCTCCCACTTCCATTCCGGTATATCCAAAGGTTGTATCTTCCCATACGGCTTTTGATGCTCGGCCTTCACCTGTAAGCAAGTAAGGCACTTACTCACGTACTCCACCACATCGCGCTTCATACCCGGCCACCAATAATCTTTCTTCATATCATGGTACATCTTCGTGGCACCAGGATGAATGGAGTACCGAGTCTTGTGAGCTTCATCCATAATCTTCACCCGTAGATCCCCAAAACGAGGAATCCACACACGATCAATCGGGTTCTAACACCGAGCGTGTTTTCACCCAATTCTCCAACCAGACCTCTCATTCTTTCAAGGTTAAGGTGATCTTCTTTCAATGCCTCATCTTGAAACTCTTTAACCTGCTTCATCACATCGGAGGTCATGATCAACTGATAGGCTTTCACCCGAATCGGCTCGGGCCTCTCTTTTCGGCTAAGGGCATCAGCCACCACGTTGGCCTTGCCCGGATGGTAGTGGATCTCACAATCATAATCCTTTATAAGTTCCAACCACCGTCTCTCTGCCTCATGTTCAAATCCTTCTGCTCAAAGAAGTACTTCAGACTCAGACTCTTGTGGTCAGTGAATATGGTGCACTTCGTCCCGTAGAGGTAGTGCCTCCAAATCTTTAAAGCAAAGACCACGGCTGCCAGCTCCAAGTCATGAGTAGGATAATTGACCTCATGAACCTTCAACTGTCGGGATGCATAGGCTATAACCTTTCCTCTCTGCATTAACACGCACCCCAACCCGAGTAAGAAGCATCGGAATAAACCACCAGATCTTCACTTCCCTCGGGTAACGACAGAACAGGAGCTTGAGTCAATCTCGCCTTCAATTCTTCAAACGCCTTCTCTTGAGCTTGACCCCATACGAACTTCACATCTTTTCGGGTCAACTTGGTTAGTGGAGAAGCAATCTTGGAGAAGTCTTGGATGAACCTTCTATAGTAACCCGCCAAACCCAAGAAAGCTACGAATCTCGGATGGCGTCTTTGGCGACTTCCATTGCATAACCAGCCTCCACTTTTGCCGGGTCCACCATAATCCCATCGGGATTCACCACGTGACCCAAGAACTGAACTTCGCGCAACCAGAACGCGCACTTGGAGAATTTTGCATAATACAACTTCTCCCTCCTCAGCGTCTCTAGAACCTCCCGAATGTTCCCGGCATGCTCTGCCGACACACACGGTTCATCAAATCCATAAAAGCAGCTGGCGCGTTGGTCAAGCCAAAGGACATGACAGAAACTCGTAGTGACCATAGCGCGTACGGAAAGCTGTTTTAGGAATATCTGCTCCTTCACCTTCAACTGATGGTAACCAGATCGAAGATCTATCCTTGAAAACCAACTAGCACTGGAGCTGAGCGATCGACAATCATCATCCCCCTCGGTAAGGGTATCGGTCTTCACTGTCAACTTGTTTAGCTCGCGGTAGTCGATGCACATCCTCATACTACCGTCCTTCTTTCTTTACGAACAAGACCGGAGCCCCCAAGGAAAGATACTCGGTCTAATGAACCCTTATCAAGCATCTCTTGCAACTGCTCCATCAATTCTTTCATCTCGGTCGGAGCCAACCGATACGGTGCCTTGGCGACAGGTTGGGCACCTGGTATTAGATCAATCTGAAACTCGATCTCTGTCAGGTGGCACTCCTGATAGGTCTTCTGGGAACACATCTGGAAAGTCACACACGACCGGTACATCAGGCTAGTTGTGGTGTTGGCGTATCCACATCTTTTACATAGGCCAAGTAGGCACTACATCCACGCCTCATACACTTTCCCGTCACCGCCATCGAGATCACTTTTGGAATCGTAGTAACCCGATCGCCATAAACCGTTACTGACTAAAAACCTCCTAAGCCGTCAGGCGCCGACAAACCGAATCATATTCTTGCGACACAAACAAATGTTCGCCTCGAATTCCGCTAACCAATCCATCCCAAGAACCAAGTCAAAACCACCTAAGGTCATCACGAACGGTCTAACAGGAAACTTATGACCCTCGAGCTCCACATCACAATTCTCTATTATCTCAGAATCCTGGTAGACTCACCTATGGCAGTTTCTACATCGAAGGGCGCATCAACACATCTACTACTAACAGGCAGCTTAGCACAGAAAGCAGCAGAAATAAAACTTTACTTGCACCAGAATCAAATAACACAGAAGCTAAAGTTTGGTTCACCAAAACGTACCGGACACGACATCAGTGTCCGTTCTAGCTTCCTCCTGTGTCATGGTGAATGCCCTGGCGCTCGCCCTCGGTCCATCACCTCCCGTCTTCTTTGCCCCTGAACTCTCAGCCCTCGGCTTCTTACAATCTTTGAGCACGTGACCCTCTTCATCACAGTTAAAGCATCAGACCGCACGACAGTCCTTTGCCATGTGCCCCGCCTTTCCACACCTGAAGCACAAGTTCGACCCAAACCTGCACTCCCCGCTATGCTCCCGTCCACATTTACCACACCTTCTCGATCCCGCACCTGACATAACCACACGGCGATCATCCACCCGTGCCTTCTTATTACCCATCGAGGCATTGCCCCAACCAAATCTCTTCCCTTGCCAACCTCGTTCACCACCGCTCTTTCTGCCACCATCAGTCACCACCACCGCTCTTTCATCACATACAATCTTCCCGCCCCAAATCCACCGCCGACCTAAACGTGCTCGGCCGGGCGGCGATCATGTTCCTGCGAATATCCGCCGGCAAACCCTGTATATACCTCTTGATCTTTCGGGACAGAGGCGTCACTTGATCCGGCACTAGACGTGCCATCTCGTTGAACTTCGTGGTGTACTGTTGTGGTGTGTCATGGTTCCCGCCTCCAGTTGCAGAAACTCCCTTTCAACCTTATCCATTTCCCGGTGAGGACAAACTCCTCGATCACCATCTTCTTCAGTTCGGGCCACCTCATTCTCCCGATCGCCCGATTACCCTCCGCTTGGACAACGTTGTCCCACCAGCATAGTGCCGAGTCCACAAAGGAGTGGGTGGCAAACTTGACTTTCTGATCTTCTCGGCACTCGCTGCTGTCGAGAACAGCCTCCATTTCTCTCACCCATCGGTGAGCAGCAGCCGCATTACCATTTCCGTCAAAAGTAGGGGCTTGCATCGCATAAACACCCCGTAGTTACAGCCTCGTGCCACCTCCCGCACAGGCTCCTCTTCCTCTTCCTCCTCATTATCGGAGAAAATCGTTTCAGGCTTCGGTTGCTCCCCCGAGGCCCGGTTTCTCTCCTTTCGTTCCCCCTCCTTCACAGCTTTGATGACCTCGGTCACCACAGATGGTAAGATTGTCTGCATGACCTGATGTACTTCCTCCACAACAGCCTCCTTTACCGAGGCCCTTAAGTTCGCACTCTCACCCCAGCCTGGTTGAGGAGTCTCAGGTTCTGCAGGAACCTCTTTCTCAGCTCTAGGCCTTCCTCTCTTAGGGCGTGGTTCAGCAACAGGGCCATCACGGCCTCCACCCCTAGAAGCTCTAGAAGATCTACCACCAGCCATTCTCTATCACACTGAAAGATTCAAACAACAACAACACGGTCATCAAGGAAACAACTCAGTTTATGTCAAGTATAGTAAGTCCCTAATTACAGTGGCCAGTTGTGATTAGCCACTTACTATACTCTCATACCCCAAGTATTACCTGTCCTGACTACATTAGTGTTCAAATCTACATACAACACACAACATATACCACGCGCACATAAACCAGTTAACTTTAAGAAAATACCTGATGGCACGCAGCTACTCAGTTTGGCATCCCATTCCCATTCGTCCCGTTTTCAGTTTAAGTTAAGGTTTATTTTGAAAATTTACCCATTTCACTTAAACTTTGGCTCTGATACCAACTTGTAAGGCCCCGTTCCGGGACGCTTACAGTTGGTCATTCATCGCACATAAAACATAAAATTACATTTGCATTAAGAAAATTGCAGCGGAAACATTCAAAAATGACATCACGTTTCATTATAATTACTTTTGCCAAATATACATAATTATCCGTTTACAAAATTCATGTTTGCATTACATCACAAAGCTATATAATTGGATGCCATCCCAAAAGAGCCGAGTAGCCTTGCCGTGCCATCCTCAGCAATCATTTACCTGCCAACTGGAAAATGTAATAAAGTCAGCGTTGCTGAGTGAGTTCTAGTTTCAGATAAAAAAAATATACTTTACTTTCATTAAAAACTATTCCTTTATCATGCGATCATTCAACATACGTAAACACAGATAATTTCATTATTATCTTTCATCTCATTCATTATCTTCCATTCATTTCGTTCATTCTGTCTTCCGAGTCTTTTGCGACAACATGGTCGCTCACCTCAATGGCAATCTCAATGATTGCACGCTATCCGAGTCTTTTGCACCCCTAAGGTTGCTCACCCCAATTGCCCATCACGATAGCAAGCTATCCGAGTCTTTTGCAACAACAAGGTTGCTCACCCCAAGGCAACATCACGATAGCACTTACTCGAGTCTTTTGCAACGACAAGGTTGCTCACCTCATAGGCAATCTAAATGATTGCACTTCATCCGAGTCTTTTGCAACACAAAGTCGCTCACCCCAATATATATGCTTGCAAGCCTTTCTTTCGTTCATTCATCATTCATTAATGCATGCATTCTTACTTCATGTTCCTCTTTCATTATCTTTCGCTTTACATTACATAATACTTCATTCATTCATTCATTCATTCATTAGCATGACATGTAAAGCCACAAGAAAGATAAGCATACATCATAATAAGGAACATTCATACACATTCATCATCATCAAACAGGGCAACATCATACATTCATAATATGCATAAACATGCAAATCATCATCCTCATGCCCTACATGCTCTCTAAGGCCATAACATTCATCTTACATGCTCTACGGGTTACTTTACATCAAACTTACATCTGCACCTTTCCCCGAAGGCCAGAAGTCAAACTACACATTCCCTCGAGTGCAACAGCCCCATTCGGGCGCATGGACACTCTTCAGTCGCATGGCCTCCATGCGACTGAACATCATGCGACTGGACTCATGCGGATGAACATCTATGCGAATGAACATCCAATCGTGCGTATGGACCTCGTGCGAATGGGATTACTGCGACTGGGCACCTATGCGACTAACCTCATGCGAATGAACCCATGCGACTAAGCATCTATGCGACTGAACCCTCAGTCGTACAACCCTCATGCGACTGGACTCCCAGTCGTTCGACTGAATCCCAATCGTGCGAATGACCTTCAATCGCCCTCATTCGGCCGTATGGCCTTCATTCGGTCGCCTAGCCCTAGCTGATGCAGAATGGAGTTCATCCCGAACCCAATCTGCCATTTTCGGCCTCCAAGCTCATCCAAACCCATTCTAAGCCTAAATCAACCCTCCTGGACCTTAGGAATGCATACCTTAACACCATACAAGCACACCCAAGCCCGAAAACATACTCTAAACAAATCATACACATCACACCCAAATGGTCAAACACACACACACACATAAAAACGGGTTTTGCACATTTTCCAGCCCCAAAATCGGTTGAAAACAAGTAAAAGAAGGGTCCTAGAACTCACACAATCGAGCACAAAGACAAGAGCTTCGATTTCGCTTGCCACTCGACGAATTTGGACACCCGAATCACCCGAAACACCACTTTTCTCCCTTTTCTCCTCTTTCTCTCTTCTCTCTTCTTTGAGAGCTGAAATATGTGAAGTGTGGGGAGAGTGGGCTGCCCTCTCCCTACACATATCACCACATTATCCGACTTTTCTTCGTTGGCGAGTTTGGTCCCTCGACTTTGGACTTAATTTCTTTTCTTTGTTCGTCGGCTTCAAAATAATAAATTTCCGGGTGTTACACAATAGTCAACCAATCTTCATCAGCAATTGCATAGAAAGTGAAGTACCTAGCGGCCTGAGCGATCCAACGTTCTTGATTATCGCCATTGAAACGGGAAAGGTAAATCGGAGCCGGTTTATGGCGACCCAACATTGAAGAACCACCATCTCGAGGTTTTCCGTCATCACCACGTTTAGGTGTAGAATCGATTCGAACAATCAATTCGTTAATTGATTTCTGTTGATTTCCGAATGCAGCGATGGGATCATCAATATCCTGCCGTAACCCTTTTTGCTCTTCCTGAACCGTTTTGAGTGCTTCGTCCATAACACGTAATCTGGTTCCATCTGCCATCGGTGCAGATGTTCAATGAAAGCACCAAATTGGAATGATCAATTCAACAACAATTAAGAAGAAATTGGATAGTAGTATTAAGATAGAGAATTGGGGATGGGAACAGAGAGAAGAAAGGGGATGGGAAAATAGAATCATGAGATCTAACAAAATTGCCTCCCTCATGACCAATACATAAATACTTCAAATAGACTCTCTCAACAGAATTCTGTTAGCTATTTGCTGACATGGCTTTCATCACATAATCCTCAAATTTTTTTGGCTGGACGTGCTCTCTTTTGCTTTTCCTCTGTTGGGCTGGATCTCCCTTAACTGAGCTGCAATTGTTCTGTGGGCCTGCTGGGCTCATGACACTTCCCCTAAAACATCACACCCAAAATGAGAAGAGGCTTGCTGTATTCACAGAAACCATGTGAACATTAATCGTCCAACCTATGAGGAAGCACATCCGTGCTTCAAACAACACATTCGTTCCCGCCATGAAGCACCATTAGAAATCCAAATCTATTGTACGATGTCCTTTATCATATATTTGGTTAGTTTTGTCAAATGGTACAATGTGCGATCGTGTAGCATTTAAGTGTGGTCATGTTGGGGTCGATGAAAAAAGCTTAGATTGCCAAATTTTGGTTGGGGTGCAATTGTGCTTGGCACACAGAAGCGATGTGTTGGCTAGGAATTCTTGAGAAAGCGCCCTAGGAGCCATGCTTTTAAGGAAATTGGAGAGTAAGCTTATGCTTAGGGCATGGTGTGAGTGTGGATAGTACCAAATTTCCAAAATATTGTTTCTTTAATTACAATCACACAAGTTTTAACATTCTACCTATAAAGTTAACTCATGGTTCTATGGTATTGAACATAGCCTCAACTAAGATGTTATTCATTTGTATATGACTAGACTAATGATGAGGTTAAAGTGTTTGTTTTATAGGCCGATGATGATTGTAAAGATGAGCCTTTTTTCATTTAAAAATGGGAATGATAAAAAGCTTGATCGATCTTCATAGTGTTAGCGTCATAATGTAATATGGAGCCACAATGAGCTGGAATTATTGAGCCTCTTAATATTTAATCTTCACATTACTTGTGAACGTTTATTATGTTTTTTTATATAGTAATGTTAGAAAGATTATTTGATTTTGAAACAATGAAGAGTACAGAAATTATGATCCTTTTCGTTTTAACCACCACTATTTTAGGTTTGTTTCTTTGGCCACCTCACTTTTGCTTTGTATATCCTCTTTGTTTGTTGTTATTTCGTGTACAGATCCACATGTAAATAATGATAGAGAGAGCACAAACGGTTGTTACTGTCGTCCTGTTGGTTCGACAATGATGATATTTGTGTCTTTAGCGTTTCTATAAGTCCTCTCTATGCTTAATTTTGATCTTTCTTTTGGCTTTGAAATGATGAGATATAGTAAACTTTGCATAACTCTGCTTTACCGGTAAACGTCGAGGCTATGATGAGGTCATTAGATCATTTGTTGTTTTGACATTAAAGACTTTCTTGGTTCGCTGCAACAACGGATCACATATCCTGAGCCTCAAATATTAATACTTTGTTTATGTTACTAGCAGGTGAATTGTTTGGGGTTGAAACAGTGACTGTGTTTATATTAATTGTTTTATTTGACAGAAATATGTAGTGTTCACGTCATGTTGTCATTAGAAGTCATGTAATAAGTGATAGTGTTTGCATCAATTGTCGAATCAATAAGTACATTGTAGTATGTTGTTGTTTCAATTCCTATCTGTAATATAGTTGCATATGGCCTGAAGAATGGTTAAATGAGCCAAACGACTAGAATAAATACAAATACAATAACAAATCACAGCTAGAAAATTCGCTGCAAAACACAAAGCAATACACCTACTTAGCATTTATAAAAGAAAAAGAAAGAAAGCAATGTGAGCCTATAACTAACATATATTAAAATAAAAATAAAAAAATTAAAGTTAAATTAAATAATATAGAACATTATAAAATAAAAAATAAAAAGAATAAAAAATGATACATTCCATGTTTGCATATTCCAAAGTAAAATAAAATGGAACTTCATGTAGGATGACAAATTGTTATTATAGGTATAAAAACATAGATTAAGTGATTTAATTGAGAGAAAAAACAATTTGAATAACTAAATTGAAATAATGTTAAAACTTTATCACTATTTTATAAACTAAACTTTTATTACTTAAAATTAACAGCCTTAATTTTTATATAAATATCATAAAAACCGTGGATCTCATTAGTCAACACAAATAATTTGCGAACCGTTAACTATGATTTTCAAATGTTTTAATTAATAGACCGTGTAAAATTTAGGAATTCATTATAAAAAGGGCTTGGATATACTAGTTTTTTTTTTTTTTTTTTTTTAATCAAGATGTATATGACCTTTTTCTCAATGAATGCATTAATTAATTTGTGTTTCGGCTCGTTGTTAGAAGCAAATTTGTCCTTTTTCGCTTTGATTATTCCGTATTAGCTTTATTTCACTAATTTTAATGTCTTTTCTAGACGTGTCTCTAAAATAGAAAATCAAAGCAAAGCAAAATGCTAGATTTAAATAAGTCCATAAATATGTAGTCCAAGCAGTAAAAGTTAAATAAGTCCACAAATATGTAGTCCAAGTAGTAAAATATTACATTTGATTGCATTAGTAGTCTTTTTTTAAACGATAATGTTGTCATGTGTATGACAGGTGTTTCAAAGAGAAAAGTTGGACGGTTGAGAGATAAGGATAAATGGAGGGATTCTAAATTGGTAGTGTTTTTTTTGGATGACGAGTTAAAGCGTATATTAGTTAAAACACGACATAAATCTAAAAATATGTTACATACATGAATCCGACACAATATGCAGGCTCATGCAAGTACTTCTTGTTTAATCGATCTTTTCTTACCATAACAATGCTTTAAAATTACATATTTATAGCAAAGAAGCCAAATGTACCATGATTAGGTTTAAAATATAAAACATAATGTTTATATCTCTTATAGTGTTTAGGTTTTGATACAAAATAACCAACCAAATCCCTTTCGAACCGGAGTAGACTAACCGGTCCCTCCGGTTAACCGAGAATCCGCCAACAATACTGGTTCGGTTACCTTCCATGAACCAGACAAGATAAACCAACCAGCTATTAGGCAAGCGGATGAACTAGGAGGAACACTAATGGTGAAGCACAAAAGTATACAATGCATGACATGTTGTCACAATTCTTATTTCTCACTACTGTTTACATAGTATGATCAGACATGTCACACATGCACACAATCTAATATTGCATTTCCCGGATTCACGCTGCTATACACAATTGATTACCACCCTTTCTTCAACCTCCCCCTCCTCATACCTTGCTTCTTTATATGTGTGTTCACGAGGGAAGATATATAAAAAACCATGAAATAATTTATAAAAAATATTAAATGTTACATGGTAATTAACCGGAGAATTGAATGACTTTTATCCCGTATTAGCATAATCAAAATTTTCTCCAAAAGAAAGAAGCATTTTTTTGTAAATCATCTATTAGGTTAATTGCATAGAAGATGTCCGGTGTAACCAAAAGTAAAGTGGTTACATGTCCAAAAATATACTAACACGTGTATTACATTGATAGATATTGATCGACCGATGAAAGATAGCATGTAACATGCGACCCCTCATACATCCAATATTGTCCGTTTTGCACTCGAGTAGCTTATGGATTGACTTTTTTGGATGTTTGTGTGAAAACTTTTGAGGGGTCACACCTATCCTGAATTGTTGCCAACCAAACACGTTTAACTATAAAGTTCTCCTTTATCCAAAGACAAAACGCCTAAAATGTGTTGGTAATATTAGGGGCTGATTATTACTTATGAACACAACCATCAATCTTGTTGACGGCTGATGTTTAAATTTTCTAGGGTGTTACAATCCCTCCCGATTAGATTCATCGTCCTTGATAAGATTTGGCCCATAATCCCATTCATTAATGTGGGATATACCTAAGGTGTCCCTCTAAACACCTTTGGAAATTCACCATTGTTGATGAGGTCTGTCCACCATCCTAAGCTGTATAAGAGTGGCTCTTATACCATTTGTGACATCCCTCCCCTCACACAATCATCATGTTTGCTTTGCCCTTGAGAAACTTATAGATTCTTCTTTTGTTTACTCGGGTGAAAACTTTACTGGAGTCATCTATCCCTGATTTCTGCCAACCAGGCATGCTTAAGTGAGTAGTTTTAATCTCGTCCACCACTAAAGCTCTCGAACGTGTTAGTGATATTACAAACGGATCATTACTTATGAACTCATCATCACGTAATCATAAGAGGTTTGCCTAAAGTGTTACATAGTAGAACTACAATTAAAAAAAAAGAAAAGATAATGCTATATATCTTTCTAACTATATGCCTCATTTTTTTCTTACATTTTGATTAATAGACAATGTACACAATTAAAAAATATCTTCAATTAATTTTGGTAAACTGAATTTTAGTAGACCAAATTATTACCTATTGATTGATTATAATCAATACCAGCAACTGGCTGGTAACACTCCCAACTTTTACTTTTATTATTAAAAACAGTCCAAGTGACATAATTTTTATTATTTTTTAATTTGATTTGGACACAATTCAGTTTTGCAACGATAATTATGAACAAAATGAATAAACATACATGTTAAATTGAAACTAAAATAGATAGAAATAGATAATAGTTTGGATTATTAAAATCGAATTGTCATTAGTTTTTGATTTCAAAAGATAAATATAGAAAGAGATGTGTTTATTCTAAAAAAACAGTGGTCAAAATCAAAGTTATTGTTTTTAACATTTATTATTCTCATGTTCCCATAAATATGATAATAGTAATGTTATTGTCTTATAAGATTAAACCAGAAGGGTCATAGAAAAAACAAAAAAATAAATAATGAAAGAGGACCTGGAAGCATGTGAAAGAAAACGTCAAATTTTGAGAAATATTTTCAGGACTTGAAACATTAATTCAATATAAAAATTAAAAAAATCGTGATCGAAATTACTAGAACCCTTGTGTGTTTATATACATATATATAAGTGTGTATATATATGAGAAATAGGATAATATACATACGGGGCTGGTGAAAATATTAAAATGCATTTGCCTTAAAACCCTAAAATAAAGAAATTAGCTATTTATTTTATTAATCAATTGTTGAAATTAATTTTTAGGTGTAGTATGGGAAAAACAAATTTTGTTGATTTGTTATAAATTGCCTCACTTTAGTTTAACATTCGTAACATTTTTATACGATATTATTTTTTAAATTAATTGCATCACAAAATCAAGTGTTTTATCCTCTTTAATTTGAGTATAGTATTGCAATATTTTTTAGTAAAATATTCGTTGTTACGAAAAAGTGTTGTTTTATGATAAAAACAACACATCATGTACTGTTTTGTCGTATAACAACAATTTTGTATTGTTTAACGTTAAGACAACATGTTGGTGTCGCCGCTAAAGATGTCGCCGCTAATGGCCACCTTTCTTGTAGTGTATATGTTGTTTTTGGGTAAAAGAACATGTTTTGTTCTGGTTTAGGGTAAAACATAAGATTTTATGTTGTCTAATATTAAAACGTCACTTAACATTATTCTAAAATTATGTTGTTTTACAAAATTATGTTGTTTTAGGTTATATTTTGTTTTATGGTAAGAGATCATAATTTGTTTTGTTTAGTGTAAAAGATTATATAGAACAACATAAATTTATTTGTTGTTTGCAGTAAAATAACAAGGTAAAACATAACATCCTGTGTTGTTTTATAATAAAAAACACGCTCTATATTGTTTCAATGTAAAACAACACATTCTTTGATATTTTCATATGTTGATAGTATGTAAAATAACACGTTCTGTGTTGTTTTCACGTTCTGTGTTGTTTTTATGTCAAACAACACGATTTGGATTGTTTTCATGTAAAACATGATGTTATATTTAGTGCTACTTTCACATAAAAAACAATATCTCATGTTTTCACATAAAACAATAAGTAATGTGCTTATTTAACATAAAACAAGATGTTTTTAGTTGGTTTAGGGTAAACCGGCACATGGGTAAAACAACACGAAACATGTTGTGTTTATGCGGTATTTTGACATATAACACATATTAAAATGATTATATTAAAGTTAATTTAAAATCCGTGATCCTGTTTGAAGATATAGTATAAATTACAAAGTAAAAAATTGTGCAGATCAAAATGATTCTCGAGAAAGAAAATGCTCTATTATATAGAGAATAATGTCTAAGACTCTAAATATTAATAAAATAAAACAAAATTTGTATGAAAAATATGTTATATCTAGGTTTTGAATAAATAACAAAATTGAATGCAATATTAAACTACCTTAGTTCTAAATTTATTTTATATTAAATTAGATTGACTTTTGATCAGAATACACAGATTTGGAAGAAAAAATGATTTTATATTTAAATTGGATTAAGTTTTGATTGAATGAAATCCTAGACCTAAAGAAGAGATGAATAAAATCAATTAAGATTAGAAACATATTGAAGAAAATAAAAGAAACTAATTTTGGGTTATTTATATGTTATTGATTGTTAAATACAATATTACCTTTCCTGTTTAATTTTAAATATTGTCACGTGTCAATCTCATATTGCTTCTTAGATTTTTAGGCAAATGGTTTTTTATTTAAACCAGCCAATATATATATATATATATATATATATATATATATATATATATATATATTATATAAGATATATATATATATATAATAATATATATATAGATATATATATATATATATATATATTATATATATATATATTATCTATATCTATTACATACATACATATATATATACATATATATATACATATATATACATATATATTATATATACATATATTATATATCATATATATAACATATTATATATATATATATCTATATATATATATATAATATATATATATATATTAGTATTTTTTAGGAAAAGTTATATCATAAAATCAATATTTTTTTAAATCTTTAATATGTGTATAGTATTGCTATATTTTTTATTGAAAAGTTTATAATAGTATTGTGCTTTTATACAATATATGATGCTATTATCATGTATTATTGAAGCATATAGTTTACAAACTTACTTAGTACAATCTTCGTTGTGCTATTATAATAGCACGGGATAAACTAAATAATAAATTTGTCATTTAGAAAACCTGATAACAACACAATATAATTAGTATAATAGCACAATTAATTTAATAAAACTTGAGAATAACATAATATAAATTTTATAATAGCATAGTATAACAAACATATTGGAGTAAAACACTTCTTTAAATTTTATTTTTGTAATAAAATATAGTATAATTATACTCATATTAAAGGAAAAAAATTGTTTATATCATGGAATAATTTTAATGATGGAACTAGTATTTCATGCAAAATTTTAACATAAAAATTAATGGATATGATAAATAATGGTTGTATTGTCTAATTATTACTTGTTTCGAGTGGCATAAAATTATTAGTTTCATGGTTTAAGGCAAACAAGGGTGGAGGTTCTACTAACAAATGCACTTTGCCTAAGAAGGTTAAGAAATGATCTTAGCTTTCTATTGTTTAATCAATGGCTATGATAATAATTTTGAAAAAAGCGATGGAAGGGTATTTTGAGTATCTAACAATTTTTGTTGACTTAGTTTCCCCCAATTTTCTTAAATGTTTATAACTTTTTCAAACTAGATTATTTTTTAAAATAAATTATACCACAAAATTAAGCATCTTTTTCTCTTTAAATTAGGTATAGTAGTACTATATTTTTTTTACAAAAAAACAAACGATGCGAAATTGTGCTAGATTTTAACGTTTTTGTGTTGTATTTCATAAAAATAACACAAAAATGTGCTGTTTCGCGTCAAATATCACAATTTTATTTTTCCATCAATATGTTGTTTTGCGTCAAACAATACAATTTTGTGATGTATTGCGTCAAACATCACAGTTTTGTGTTGTATTGCGTCAAACAACAGAGTTTTGTGTTGTTTTACGTCTAACATCACAGTTTTTTGTGCTTTTTTTGTAACATGTTCAATATTGTTTTGTGTCCGAAAATTAAGTATCATGCGTTGTTTCGATGATTTATTATGTTTCTATGAGACATCTCTAGGCTTTGGTTGTATTTTGATCTTAACTGTTGGAAGGGTTTGTGGGTGAAAAGATTGTGTAAAAGAGATGGGCTACATTTTTCAAAGAAGAAAGGAAATTAACTTAAATGTTTAATAGATCAAAATACTCTTTAACCCTATTTTATAGTTTGCCACATGTCACCACCTCACTTCTTCTTAGGCAAATATTAGTTTTTATTTGAACCTCCTCCTATATATAGTATATATGTATAGGGAGGGTTCCTTTGAAAATAATATTACAATAATACTGTGATAACCATATGTTATGTATATGTAGCTAAGTGTTACCATGTGTACAATTATGAGTTACGTATATTTAACTCATACACGTTACGTAATCATAACTCCTTTAGTCATAATTTTTATTCTGTAACACCCTGTTATTTTAAAACAAAGACAAAAAATGAAGAATAGAAGAAAGAAAAGCAATAAAGCCCAAGTAGAGGGACTAAAAGTGTCCAAAAGGACAAAACCTTTGAAAAGTTGGTGTAAAGGTGGGCATGGCCGCCCACCCTTTTTTCATATCACCTTTTTCATTTTGGTTTTAGACAGAGAGAGCAGAAAACTCTCGGTTGAAGAAGAAGAAGAAGAAGAGGACTGAATTTAAGGTAAGAATTCAAAGTTTTTAAGTGTTTAAGTTGTGTTTTGTCTCGGGTATGTGCTTATGTGCTTGTGTGTGTTCGTGTATGTGTGTTTTGCGGGTTTCTAGGTGTTTGAACTCAGTTGCAAAAGGGTTAGAAGGAAGAAACATCCAAAGTTGTATCAGGTGAGTTTCTAGACCCCGTTTCCTACTTGTTTTAAACATCTTTGGGGGCTGAAAATGTATTTAAAACGTTTTTACAATGTTTATTTATGTTTACCCGTATGTATTATGCATGTTGATGTTGGTTCTTAGATGCTTATAGGTTGTTCATGTTTAGAATAGCCATGTTAAGCTTAGAACAGATAGGTATGAGGAACGGGTTCAAAATCATGCTAGAAACATGTTGCACAGAATGTCCATGCGCATAGATAAGTGTAAGGCCCCGTTCCCGGGACGCTTACAGTTGGTCATTCATCGCACATAAAACATATAATTACATTACATTAAGAAATCATTGCTGCGGAAACATTCAAAAATGACATCACGTTTCATTATAATTACTTTTGCCAAATAATACATCATTATCCGGTTACAAAATTCATGTTTGCATTACATCACAAAAGCTATATAATTGGATGCCATCCCAAAAGAGCCGAGTAGCCTCGCCATGCCATCCTCAGCAATCATTTACCTGCCAACTGGAAAATGTAATAAAAGCCAGCGTTGCTGAGCGAGTTCTAGTTTTAATAATAAAACGTACTTTACTTTCATTAAAACTATTCCTTTTATCATGCGATCATTCAACATACGTATACATAGATAATGTCTTATTATCTTTCATCTCATTCATTATCTTCCATTCTTTTCGTTCATTCTTTCTTCCGAGTCTTTTGCGACAACATGGTCGCTCACCTCAATGGCAATCTCAATGATTGCTCGCTATCCGAGTCTTTTGCACCCCTAGGGTTGCTCACCCCAATTGCCCATCATGATAGCAAGCTATCCGAGTCTTTTGCAACAACAAGGTTGCTCACCCAAGGCAACGTCACGATAGCACTTTACTCGAGTCTTTTGCAACGACAAGGTTGCTCACCTCATAAGCAATCTAAATGATTGCACTTCATCCGAGTCTTTTGCAACACAAAGTCGCTCACCCCAATATATATGCTTGCAAGCCTTTCTTTCGTTCATTCATCATTCATTAATGCATGCATTCTTACTTCATGTTTCTCTTTCATTATCTTTCGCTTTACATTACATAATACTTCATTCATTCATTCATTAGCATGACATGTAAAGCCACAAGAAAGATAAGCATACATCATAATAAGGAACATATCATACACATTCATCATCATCATACAGGGCAACATCATACATTCATAATATGCATAAACATGCAACATCATCATCATCATGCCCTACATGCTCTCTAAGGCCATAACCATCTTCTTACATGCTCTTACGGGTTACTATACATCAAAACTTACATCTGCACCTTCCCCCGAAGGCCAGAAGTCAAACTACACATTCCTTCGAGTGCAACAGCCCTATTCGGGCGTATGGGCACCCTTCAGTCGCATGGCCTCCATGCGATTGAACATCATGCGACTGGACACATGCGGATGGTCATCTATGCGAATGAACATCTAATCGTGCGTATGGACCTTGTGCGAATGGGATTACTGCGAATGGGCACCTATGCGACTGACCTCATGCGAATGGACTCATGCGACTAAGCATCTATGCGACTAACCCTCAGTCGTGCAGTCCTCATGCGACTGGACTCCCAATCGTGCGACTGAAAGCTTAGTCGTGCGATTGAACACTCAATCGTGCAAATGAATCCCAATCGTGCGAATGACCCTCAATCGCCCTCATTCGGCCGTATGGCCTTCATTCGGTCGCCTAGCCCTAGCTGATGCAGAATGGAGTTCATCCCGAACCCAATCTGCCATTTTCGGCCTCCAAGCTCATCCAAACCCATTCTAAGCCTAAATTAACCCTCCCGGACCTTTGGAATGCATACCATAACACCATACAAGCACACACAAGCCCGAAATCATACTCTAAACGCATCATACACATCACACCCAAATGGGTCAAACACATACACCACAAAAACGGGTTTTGAACATCTTCCAGCCCCAAAATCAGTTGAAAACAAGTAAAAGTGGGGTCCTAGAACTCACACAATCGAGCACAAAGACAAGAGCTTCGATTTGGCTTGCCACTCGACGGATTTGGACACCCGAATCACCCGAAACACCACTTTTCTTCTTTTTCTCTCTTTCTCTCTTCCCCTCTTTGAACCCAAAAATATGTGAAGTGTGGGGAGAGTGGGCTGCCCTCTCCCTACACATATCACCACATTTCCCAACTTTTCTTTGTTGGCGAGTTTGGTCCCTCGACTTTGACTTTATTTCTTTTCTTTCTTTGCCGGCTTCAAAATAATAAATTTCCGGGTGTTACAAGTCCACCCCCCTTAAATAGGTTTCGTCCCCGAAACCTGTTATTCCTCGAACAAACGTGGATAATGCTGTCTCATTTCTTCCTCAGTCTCCCACGTTGACTCGGATCCCTTCCTGTGCTTCCACTGTACACGCACAAGAGGAACCACTTTATTCCTTAGCCTTTTCTCCTTTCGGTCGATGATTGCCACTGGTTGCTCCACAAAATTGAGCCGTTCATCTACTTCGATATCTTCCAATGGGAAATTCATATCTTCATCTGCTAAGCACTTCCTTAGATGAGATACATGGAATGTTGGGTGAATTCCACTTAACTCATTTGGCAACTCCAGTCTATAGGCCACCTCTCCTACTCGAGCAATGATTCGGAAAGGGCCTATATACCTTGGGCTCAACTTGCCCCGCTTTCGGAAGCGAATGATACCCTTCCAAGGTGAGACCTTCAACATAACCCGGTCACCCACCTGGAACTCAATCGGCCTGCGTCGTTTATCAGCATACGACTTCTGTCTGTCTTTGGTTGCCTTCATGAAGGCTTTAATCTTCTCAAGCTTTTCAGTCGTAGCCTCGATTACCTCGACGCTTCCCAACTCCTTTTGACCAATATCACCCCAACAAACGGCGTTCTGCATCTCCTACCGTATAGCATCTCATATGGGGGCATGCCAATGCTGGCATGATAACTGTTGTTGTATGAGAATTCGGCTAACGGTAGGTGGTCATCCCAACTTCCACCAAAATCAATCACACATGCCCGAAGCATGTCTTCCAGTGTCTGAATGGTCCTTTCTGACTGACCATCAGTCTGGGGATGATAAGCCGTGCTAATATGTAACCTCGTCCCCATAGCGTCGTGGAACTTCTTCCAAAATTTAGATGTAAACCGAGTGTCGCGATCCGACACGATAGACACCGGCACACCATGACGAGTCACAATCTCCTTGATGAACAGATCAGCCAACCTCTCAGATAATATGTCTCGCGGATCGGTAGGAAGTGAGCACTCTTCGTCAAACGATCAACTATCACCCATATGGCATCATAACCTTTCGGGGTACGCGGCAGCTTTGTAATGAAATCCATGGTGACGTGCTCCCACTTCCATTCCGGTATATCCAGAGGTTGTATCTTCCCATACGGCTTTTGGTGCTCGGCCTTCACCTGTAAGCAAGTAAGGCACTTACTCACATACTCCACCACATCGCGCTTCATACCCGACCACCAATAATCTTTCTTCATATCATGGTACATCTTCGTGGCACCAGGATGAATGGAGTACCGAGTCTTGTGAGCTTCATCCATTATCTTCACCCGTAGATCCCCAAAACGAGGAATCCACACACGATCAAATCGGGTTCTAACACCGAGCGTGTTTTCACCCAATTCTCCAACCAGACCTCTCATTCTTTCAGAGTTAAGATGATCTTCTTTCAATGCCTCATCTTGAAACTCTCTGACTTGCTTCATTACGTCCGAGGTCATGATCAGTTGATACGCCTTCACCCGAATCGGCTCGGGCCTCTCCTTCCGGCTAAGGGCATCAGCCACCACGTTGGCCTTGCCCGGATGGTAGTGGATTTCACATTCATAGTCCTTTATAAGTTCCAACCACCGCCTCTGCCTCATGTTCAAATCCTTCTGCTCGAAGAAGTACTTCAGACTCTTGTGGTCAGTGAATATGGTGCACTTCGTCCCATAGAGGTAGTGCCTCCAAATCTTTAATGCAAAGACCACGGCTGCCAGCTCCAAGTCATGAGTAGGATAATTGACCTCATGAACCTTCAACTGTCGGGATGCATAGGCTATAACCTTTCCTCTCTGCATTAACACACACCCCAACCCCGAGTAAGAAGCATCGGAATAAACCACCAGATCTTCACTTCCATCGGGTAACGACAGAACAGGAGCTTGAGTCAATCTCGCCTTCAATTCTTCAAACGCCTTCTCTTGAGCTTGACCCCATACGAACTTCACACTCTTTTCGGGTCAACTTAGTCAGTGGAGAAGCAATCTTAGAGAAGTCCTGGATAATCTTCTGTAGTAGCCCGCCAAACCCAAGAAACTGTTAATCTCGAATCTCGATGGCGTCTTTGGTGACTTCCATTGCATAACCGCCTCCACTTTCGCCGGGTCCACCATAATCCCGTCAGGATTCACCACGTGACCCAAGAACTGAACTTCGCGCAACCAGAACGCGCACTTGGAGAATTTAGCATACAACTTCTCCCTTCTTAACGTCTCTAGAACTTCCCGAATGTGTCCGGCATGCTCTGCTTCGCTCCTCGAGTAAATCAGGATATCATCAATAAACACAATCACTGATTTATCTAACATAGGCCGACACACACGGTTCATCAAATCCATAAAAGCAGCTAGCGCATTGGTCAAACCAAAAGACATGATGAGGAACTCGTAGTGACCATAGCGCGTACGGAAAGCTGTTTTAGGAATATCTTGTTCCTTCACCTTCAACTGATGGTAACCAGATCAAGGTCTATCCTTGAAAACCAACTGGCACCCTGAAGCTGATCGAACAAATCATCTATCCTCGGTAAGGGGTATCGATTCTTCACTGTCAACTTGTTCAGCTCGCGGTAGTCGATGCACATCCTCATACTACCGTCCTTCTTCTTTACAAACAGGACCGGAGCACCCCAAGGAGAGATACTCGGTCTAATGAACCCCTTATCAAGCAGCTCTTGCAACTGCTCCATCAACTCTTTCATCTCGGTCGGAGCCAACCGATATGGTGCCTTGGCAACAGGTTGGGCACCCGGTATCAGATCAATCTGAAACTCGATCTCTCTGTCAGGTGGCACTCCTGATAAGTCATCCGGGAACACGTCTGGAAAGTCACACACAACCGGTACATCGGCTAGTTGTGGTGTTGGCGTATCCACATCCTTAACATAGGCCAAGTAGGCACTACATCCACGCCTCATACACTTTCCCGCCACTGCAATCGAGATCACCTTCGGAATCGTAGTAACCCGATCACCATAAACCGTCACTGAACTACCATCAGGCGCCGACAACCGAATCATCTTCTTGCGACACACAATGTTTGCCTCGAAGTCCGCTAACCAATCCATCCCAAGAACCAAGTCAAAACCACCTAAGGTCATCACAAACGGTCTAACAGGAAACTTATGACCCTCGAGCTCCACATCATAATTCTCTATCATCTCAGAAATCCTGGTAGACTTACCTATGGCAGTTTCTACATCAAAGGGCGCATCAACACGTCTACTACTAACATGCAACTTAGCACAGAAAGTAGCAGAAATAAAACTCCTACTCGCACTAGAATCAAATAACACAGAAGCTAAAGTTTGGTTCGCCAAAAACGTACCGGACACGACATCAGGGTCCGTTCTAGCTTTCTCTTGTGTCATGGTGAATGCCCTGGCGCTCGCCCTCGGTCCATCACCTCCCGTCTTCTTTGCCCCTGAACTCTCAGCCCTCGGCTTCTTACAATCCTTGAGCATGTGACCCTCTTCACCACAGTTAAAGCACCGGACCGTACGACAGTCCTTTGCCATGTGCCCCGCCTTTCCACACCTGAAGCACAAGTTCGACCCAAACCTGCACTCCCCACTATGCTCCCGTCCACATTTACCACACCTTCTCGATCCCGCACCCGACATGACCACACGGCGATCATCCACCCGTGCCTTCTTATTACCCGTCGAGGCATTACCCCGACCAAACCTCTTCCCCTGCCAGTTCCGATCACCACCGCTCTTCCTGCCACCATCAGTCACCACCACCGTCCTCTCATCATACAATCTTCCCGCTAAATCCACCGCCGACCTAAACGTGCTCGGCCGGGCGGCGATCATGTGCCTGCGAATATCCGCCGGCAAACCCTGTATATACCTCTTGATCTTTCGGGACAGAGGCGTCACTTGATCCGGCACCAGACGTGCCATCTCTCGTTGAACTTCGTGGTGTACTGTTCGTGTGTCATGGTTCCCGCCTCCAGTTGCAGAAACTCCCTTTCGACCTTATCCATTTCCCGGTGAGGACAAAACTCCTCGATCACCATCTTCTTCAGTTCGGGCCACCTCATTCTCCCGATCGCCCGATTACCCTCCGCTTGGACAATGTTGTCCCACCAGCATAGTGCTGAGTCCACAAGGAGTGGGTGGCAAACTTGACTTTCTGATCTTCTCGCTGATGTCGAGAACAGCCTCCATTTCTCTCACCCATCGGTGAGCAGCGGTGGCAATGCCATTACCGTCAAAAGTAGGGGCTTGCATCTCATAAACACCCCGTAGTTACAGCCTCGTGCCACCTCTCCGCACAAGCTCCTCTTCCT